>VMDO01010860.1:0-69541 GCA_007922755.1 Pedetes capensis
AACCTTTGAATAGGATTTTTCCTTCTTATAATTTTGAATCAGCTCCCTCATATGAGTGAGAACATGTGTTGTTTCTCTTTCTGAGCCTGTGTTCGTTCACTCAAAATAATTTTCTCTAATTCCATCCCTTTTGCTGAGAATGACCTTATTTCATCTTTCTTGATTGCTGAGTAGTATTCCATTGTGTATATATACCATAGTTTTTTTTATCCATTCTTCCGTTGAAGGGCACTTTGGTTGATTCCATATCCTTGCTATTGTGAAAAGTGCTGCATTGAACATGGAGATGCAGGTGTCTCTGTGGTATGATGACCCATCTCCCTTTGGGTAAATACCCAATAGTGTTATAGCTGTGTCATATGGTAGATCTATTTTTAGTTTTTTGAGGTGCCTTCATATTGATTTCCACAGTGGTTGCACCAATTTACAGCTCCACCAACAATGTAAGAGTGTTCCCTTTTCCCCGCAACCTCGCCGGCATTTGTTGTTGCTTGTTTTATTGATCTTGGCCATTCTTACTGGTATAAGGTGAAATCTCAGAGTTGTTTTGATTTTATTTGCCTCTACTCTTGCATCTCCAATCCACTCTGCACTTGCCACCTAGAGTGAACTTTTACTATTTTAAAGAAAAAAAAATGCTTTTTGGTGATGCTGGGGGTGGAACCCAGAGATTTGCACATGCTAGGCAGATGCTCTGCCACTGAGCTATGTTTCCCAGCCCTCAAAATAACTTTAAAAATATGTAGTTTATCATAACAAAAAACACAAATAATCCAATTAAAATGGACAAATCTAATTAAAATAGACACTTTTCAAAAAAAATACAAATACCCAACAAATATATGAAAAAGAAAGCTCTCAATATCATTAGCCATCTGCTGTTGCTATTAGGTGCCATGGAGTTGTGTCCGACTCACAGTGACCCCTATAGGGTTTTCAATGGCTGATTGTTTCAGGATTACCTTGGGAGTGGATTGCCACATGATCAAAACCACAATGAGATCTCAATTTACCTTGGTTAGTATGGCTATAATAACATCAATAATAACAAATGCTGCTGAAGATATGGAGAGAAAGGAACTCTCATATACTGTTAGTGGGAATGTAATTTAGTACATCCATTATAGAGAACAATATGGAAGTTCCTCAAAAAACTAAAAGTAGATCTATCATATAATCTAGCTATCCCACTGGATATGAAAGAAATGAAATCAACCTCCAAGAGATTCCTGCATGTCCATATTTACTGGGCATTATTCATAATGGCTAAGATACGGAATCAACCTCAGTGCCCATCAATGGATGAATGGACAAAGAAAATATGGTATGTATACACACTGGATTCAGCCATGAAGAATGAAATCCTATCATCGGCAGCAAAATGGTTGGAATTAGAGGACATTATGTTAAGCAAAATAATCCAGGTCAATGTAGAGAGATAAAAGGCAAGAGAATAATCTCAGTGTAAACAATGCAACTTTATGACTACATTGGAAAAATAGGGGAATATAACCCAAATATGCATATGAGTTTTACTAGATATTAGTCAAAAGATTCCATAAACCTTGTAAGTTGATAAAAGTGTAACCAAAAGTGGTGTAATAGTTGTATAATGGAAAAAGTGAATGCTGTATTACTCTGTGCCCCACCATTATTTACCAATAAAGGAAGAAAAAAAGAAAGAAAGAATCCAGAACCAGAAAGTCAAGTCCCACACATTCTCTCTCATATGGGAAAGCAAAAGAAAAAAAGAAAAAAAAAAGCCAACCTAAATCTAGAGCTTGGGAGTGGGCCATGGGCTGAGTAAAGGGAGGCTGGGTTTAATTAGTGTACACTATCAGCACATGTTGAGCTGTCACACTAAGACCCATTATTAGGTACGATTAATACATATTAATCAAAAATAAAATAAAATAAAAACACACACATGTGGCTTGTACTCTCATGGTTAAGACCCTTTAGAATTTTCGTGTTAACTTGTTGTTGTTGTTAGGTGCCATCAATTCCAACCCTATGTACAACAGATTGAAACATGCCCCAATTCTGTGTCAGGCACACGATCTTATTTATAAGTCCATTGTTGCAGACACTGTGTCAATCTATCTCGTGGAGGATTTTCCTTATCTTCGCTGATCTGCCACTCTCACAAACGTGATATCTTTCTCCAGGGATTGATCTCTCCTGACTACATGTTAACTGTTAACTACTTGCAAATGGCAGAGTCTAGAGGACTGTTGAGACTGTTCCACATCCCCATTGGTGCCTGGCGGACCTCAATCCAGAGGACATGCTCTCAGTACCACTCAGTCGACCCCCTCTGAGCACCCTGCCACATCCCAAGCCCTTGGTCTTCTCTCACTTCTCAGCACATGGCAGACTCTCCTATGTCCAGGTCTTTGCACATGCTCATTTCGCTGCCTGCTTTTCCCCATTCTTCAGGTCTCAGTTTTAATGTTATCTTTTCTAAGAGGCATTTCCTGACAACACTGCCTAACTAGACCACTCCTCTGACTCATCCCGAGCCTGGCCAAATTTAAGAAACCTCCTTTTAATGTGTGGCATGATTTTTTTGTTGTATAATAGGGGGCCTGAACCTAGGGCCTCCCACATACTTAGCAAGTGCTCTATCACTGCTAATCCTTGTCTTTTTTTTTTTTTTATCTTGAGACAGGGTCTCACTAAATCATGCAGGCTGCCTCTGGACTCGAACTTGCAATCCTCTTGCCTCCACCTCCCCAATCACTGGGCTTATAGGCAAGAGCCACTGTGCCTGGCCTGTGTGCCAATAGTATATGAGCGGTCACACTTTTATCCCAGAGGCTGGAATGTTGCTAGACCATGGGCCTTAGATCACAATGTCCAAAAAGTGGAGAACTCCTGTATTAGTCTGCCAACTTCGCCCTAACAGAATACCACAGAGTGAGTAGCTAAAACAAAAGAAATCTATTTTCTCACAGTTCTGGAAGCTGGAAACCCAAGAGCAAGGGTTTGGCTACTGGCAGGGCCTCTTTCCTCATCTTGTGGATAGTGGCCTTTTTGCTGTGTCCTCCCATGACCTTTCTTAGTGTGCTTTCTCCTGATGTCTCCTCCTCTCTTAAGGTCACCAGGCCCATTGGATTAGGACCCAAACCTTCTGGCTTCATTTGTCTTCTCCTTAAAGGCCCTCTCTTCAAATATGGTCCTATTGGGAATTAAGGGTTCAACATATAAGTTGAGAGGGCCACAATTCAGATCCACAGAAGAGAGTGCCGACTGTGGTCTCCACTCCTGTAATCCCAGCACTCTGGAGGCTGAGGAAGGAGGACCATAAGTTGAAGGCCATCCTGGACTACATAGCAAGTTTGTGACTAGCCTGCACTATCTAGCAATATCCTTTCTCAAAAAACAAACAAGCAAGAGGGAAAAGTGTGAAGCCCGAGTAACATTAAGTCGTGGATACTGTAAATCAGCCTTATCCCTCTAAATGTTCCATTTTATTCAGTAATTTTCACATTTTCTCTGTTCTCTTGAATATTTATGTTTTCATGATGCCCATTACTTGGTTAAGAAAAATGGAGAAATAGGGTTTGTTTCCCACCAATCTTATTTTATTAGTAATTTTTAGTGTACAGTTTAATGGGTCTCATTTTATTTCCTTGCATGCATTTCATTGCACATTGCTCATGTTCACCTCTTCCATTACCTTCATATTGCCCCCACCCCTTCCTTCATCCCCACCAGTGATCTCCCTTCTACTTGCATATCTTATTTGTGTGTGTATCTATTCAGAAATAAACATCCCAATTTTGCCTTAAGGGCAAAATATGTGAGATTTCCTTTCTTTTCTCCCATTATCCTATCTTCTGACTCCCTCTTCCTTGTCTTTAGTCCATTATCTTTCCCTGCCAGGCCTCTTCTGCTTTCATAACCTATATGTTTTAATACTGAATATATATTGAAGTCTAACATCCTCATGGCACAAGTCAAAATAAGAAGAAACATAGTGGCTGCCATATTGGGCTCAAACATAAAAAGATCATGTGCATGAGACAGTACTGGGAAGTGTTTCATTTTGTTGTACATACAGCCACTATGAGTTCAGTCCGACTTGACAGCACCTAACAACAAAAATAACAGCATCCACATACAACAGAACACATTCAATGTTTATCTTTCTGGGCCTGGCTTATTTCACTTAAAGATCTCTAATTCCATCAATTTTCCAGCAAATGCCATGACTTTGTCCTTAATTGTTGAATAAAACTCCATGGTGTATATATACCACAATTTCCTTATCCGTTTCTCTGTTGATGAACACCTAGGTTGATTGCATATCTTGGCTATTGTGGATGAGCAGGTAACTCTGTGGTACATTGACTTATATTCCTTTGGCTATATACCCAGAAATGGTATAGTTAAGTCATATGGTAGGCTATATTTAGTTTTGTTGCGGAATCTCCATACTGATTTCCATAGTGGCTGCATCAAACTGCCTTCCCACTTGCAGTGTACAGGTTTCCTTTCTCCTCAAATCCTTACCAGCATTTGTTATTGTTTGTCTTGTTGATGATAGCTGTTTGGACTGGGATGTGATGGTATTTCAACGTAGTTTTGATTTGTATTTCCCTGATGGCTAAGGATGTTGAACATTTTTTCATATGACTGTTGGCCATTTATATTTCTTCTTTTAGTAAATCTCTGTTCAGTTCTTTTATCAAGTTTTTGATTAGATACTTTGGTTTTTTTGGTGTTTGGGGTTTTTTTGTGTGTGTGTTCTCTTTATATATTCTAGATATTAATCCTCTTTCTGATGTATACTGGCAAAGATTTTCTCCCAGTCTGTAGGGTGTTTCTTTACTCTGATAATTGTGTCACTTGCTGCACAAAAGCTTTTCAATTTAATGCAATCCCATGTTAATTCTTGCTATTTTTTCCTGTGCTATTGGGGTCCCATTCAGAAGTAATGTTTTGGAGTATTAGAGTGTACATAAAATATTTTTTTCATTATGAACTGAGAAGAAACATTACAATGAACATAGGTTTTTATATATGGCATTTTATCTAAGAACATATTCACTGTAGACATCTCAATTATTTTACACCTATAAAGACGGCCTTTAGGGAACACTGTTGCCTTAGTACCTTCCTGAAGTACAAATTTCAGAAGATTCCACTGCTCTAATACCTTACACCCTATCATCAAGCAGAGATGAGAAATTCAGAAGCAACATAAATCTGTGTTCTTTCTTCTTCCTCTTTTTCCTCTTCTTCCTCCTCTTCTTCCTCCTCCTCCTCCTCCTTCTTCGTCTCCTTCTTCTGCTTCTTCTTCACAGTACTGGGAAGTTGAGCAGGAGCCTCACGCATGTGTTTTGCAAGTGCTCAGCCACTGAGCTGCACCTCCAGCCCATTTTTTACTTTATATTTTGAGACAGGATCTCATTAAATTACGTAGGCTGCCTCTGACCTTGAACTTGTGATCCTCCTGCCTCTGCTTTCTGAGTCACTAGGATTAAAGCTATGTGTCACCTTGTCCAACTTGCTTACCACTTCTGATACAACTTTCAGAAGATAATTCTTAAAGCCTTTATTTTTAAGCATAAACAACAATATCCATCCCTTTTCCATTCTTAAATAAAAATAATCATAGATACTATCTCAGTCAGTTGTCTACACTTAAATTGTTAATATTGTATTTAGAAGATAAAATTCATAGTATTTATGCACTCAGTCTGAGAAATGAGAAAAAAGAGATGCAGAGACTATCTGAATCACAATTCCTTATGCATGCCCCAAAGCCATCTCCTTGGATGATACCTAGTTTTAAATCAATCTATTTGTGCTACAAGGTACTATTATGAAAAAAGAGAAATCGACAATAATTCTTATGTCTTATTTAAAGAAAATGCCACCAAATTGATTTACTATTTAGCCATTTGGTTATGCTAAATAGAAAACTCTGAGCTTCTTAAGCACAGAACATGTGCCCTGATCCACCTTAGTGTCTCCTGCTACTATAAACTGGACCTGGCTCGGAGTCAAGAATCAAGAGATACTTTTTAAATTAATGGCCACAACTATGACCTGCAATGATAGTAACAGTGGTAGGTTACTAAAGATGTCTGTTGAACCCAAAGTACTCCAGATTTTGTACTCAGGCCTCCAAAAGTGCATGAGATGGGATAGGCTTACCCTTGACAAGATATAACTAAAGGTAGAGAGTCTGCAGCCGTAGCACTGTAGCATCAGATCTCAGAAGCTAAGCAATGTCGGGCCTGGTTAGTACTTGGACGGGAGACTGCTTGGGAACACTAGGTCCTATAGGCTTGGGAGAAGGACCTGGTAACCCACTCCCAAAAATCAATCTGCCATTGAAAATCCTATGAATTGCAGAGAAGCAGGACAATAGCGTTTTGTCTGTTATACACAGGTTTGCTATGAGTCGGATACTGACTTGACTGCACCTAACAACAACAACAACAACAAAGTTAGAGAAGATGCTTTGCAAAGCACCGTCAAATTAGATGCCAGAACATCTGAGTTACTATGCTGGGCATTCAACAAACAGACTGTATAACATGGTACCATGTGCTTCATCTCTCTGTCTTGGTTCCCTTACCAATAGATAAAATTTCATTAAGTCCATCAAACAACCTATAAGCTGTAATAGTTCACGAGCAATTAATGTGAAAATGAAAAAATTTAAAGCTTCCACAATCAGGTTGAAATATACCTTTCCCAATTAGGTTTCCTAAAATTCATCAGCTCCTATGAGGCGGCCCTATGCCTGATATCCAGGCACATCCATCGATTTCCATGTAGTGTATATGAACCCCTCAAGGACAGAGCACATCTCATCCTTTTGGACACTGTTCTCAGCTTTCCTCCCAGAAAAACTGCAGAGCCCAGTATGGGGGAAAGTGAACACTGTGGCTCCCTTATCCCTTCATTCCCTTAAGACCTTAGAGCCTTCATTTCAACTTAACCCAAGATCCCAAGATTACAAATAAATGAAGAGGTTAAAAATCTCTGTCCTGAGCCAGGTGTGGTGGCACAGGCTGCAATCCTAGCACTCTCAAGGCTGAGGCAAGAGGATCACCAGTTCACGGCTAGCCAGGGCTACATAGCAAGACCCTGTTTCCAAAATACAAAAACAAGAAGATATCAACTGTCCCACAAGTTAGTCACTGATTAGGCCAAAGTATCTGTCTCCTGCTTTCTCATACTTATTTTGAACATGCACTATGGTCTTGATTTGTTTAGGAGTATTTGCTATGAGGCAAGATCAGGCCCCTCAGTTGGTCTTCGTGTTTCATACAGAGCCCACACAAAGACAACTGGAGCACAAAGCAATGAGAGACAAGCTAATTTGTTTAAAATAATCCTTGACCTTCTCATTCCCAATATGTTTTTGTTTTTCAAAGTTATAAGGACACTGGAATGTATAGTATAACAACAATTTTTAGTGATGTCCACAGCAACTAATCTTAAGAGAACTGTCTTCTCCATTTCCATTTCTTGTTTATGTAGAGCTAAGCCTAAGCTATTTATGGGATGCAAAATATATTCATGATTCTATCCCAAAATATAAAATCAAAATTTAGTATTGTCACTTCTATCTCAATATTACACTAATTTATCTGATAATGTAGTATTACAATGTTCAGGGTGTCAAAGCAAATACTTACCCACCCCAAGCCCTACCCCCAAAAAAGAAATGAGAGGTTCTTGTAGGTTGCAAGTCATGGTTTGGTTTATTTATAAAGCAATAAATATCTGAAGCACAAACAAACTCACGTGTGTAAACAAACTGTACAATGAATGATGAGAGAGGAGAGAGGGTAGTTCGGAAGATTCCAAGAAGCACAACACCATCATCCTGAATGAAAGGTAGACTAAGAGAGAAGGCACCTTAGAAGCATTTGCGATGGACAATGGATGGGCCTGCCTCATCATACTCCTGCTTGCTAATCCACATCTGTTGGAAGGTGGACAGAGAAGCCAGGATGGAGCCCCCAATCCAGACAGAGTATTTACGCTCGGGGGGAGCAATAATCTGCAGAAAGAAAACAAAAACTTTCAGTGAATTCTGAAGTTCCCAGGAATGGAGTAAGCAGCATATTGGGACTACTCACAGAAAAAATACTAGCGATTCACTCACTATAATGTAAGAGACTTTATGCCACAAAGTAATATGGCCAATATAGTTTTATGAACTTTCCTCTACTTAATCATTTCCCTTACTAAAGACTCTATAAAACAATTTCCTCACCTCCCTAGTATATACTGTGACTATAATGAACTAGATTACTGTGTAACAGCAAGCTAAATGCATGGTGAAGTCTAGCCCCAAAGTTGGGGACTTTAAGTGTGTTCATGTATTTTGATCTTTGTCAAAGATTTATTATTCACTGCTTGAAAGCATTTTTAAAGTTTCCTACATTGGCTGCAATGATGATGTGTGTGGCACAGTGGAGAGGAGTGTTTTCTTCTGTCGTACATAGGGTCACTATGAGTCAGATCTGACTTCATAGCACCTAACAACATCTTGGGAAAAATACTAGAAAAAATCAAAAATATGCTAGAAAAGCTGAACAGTAATGTTTATAGGAGACAGAAAGCTAAGAGTGAAAGGAAAGGATGTATGAAGTTCAACTTGGAATACCAAGATCTACATTGGCCCTCCCACCCATAAAAGTTCTTTACCTTAATCTTCATAGTGCTAGGAGCCAGGGCAGTGATTTCCTTTTGCATACGATCAGCAATCCCAGGGTACATGGTGGTGCCTCCAGATAAGACGTTGTTGGCATACAGGTCCTTACGGATATCAATGTCACACTTCATGATGCTATTATAAGTAGTTTCATGAATGCCAGCAGATTCCATACCTAGAAACAAGTTTTTAAAGAATTACAGCACATTCAGACCAGGGTGGAGGGAAGAGAACAGGACTCCTCTGTGCTGGTGCACTGCCACCATTTGTCTCAGAACATATGTCCTCCATGACATACGCTGCAGGGAACAGGTGGAACAGGTGTCTCTTAAAATTGCTGACAGATAATCCACCACAGACTGCCAAGAAACAAACAACTGTGTTTAGCTCTTATTTGGAGTGAATACCTCCTGTAACCAGCAGATGTATGGAGATGTTCTGTGAAAGGATAAGACACACATTTAAGTTAAAATTAATGCACTTTCCATTTATGGATAAAATCAGATCCAAGCTTCCTCTTTCCATTGCTTAGGAAGCATACTTAGTGACATACAAGTGTCTAGTTATCACTATGAGTAGGATTTTAGTTATATTTTTGTTTTTTTAGTTTTAATTTCTTGTGGTTTTTTGTTTGTTTGTTTGTTTGTTTTGTCTTTGAGACAAGGTCTCTTAGCCCAGACTGCCATGGAGTATCCTATGTATTCCAGGCTGGACTTGAACTTACAGTCCTCCTGTCTCTGCCTCCCAAGTGCAGGGATTACAGGTTTGTGTCACTGATTGCATTTAATAATGGGTAATTTAGGGGAAAGTCCAGCTCCTTCATAATGGAACTTATTGGAATCAATTAGCTGAGTGGAGCAACCATCCCTTTCCTGCAGGTGTGAGATACTCAGTTACTGTTCAGTCTGGTCCTTTAGTATGAGGTGAGCTCAGCATGTCATGCTTGATCACATCATTAGAGTAGAACAGACCTGCCCTTTAATGAGCATTCAGGACTTGAGACTGAGCTGTGTGGGATTCCAAGCTATGACTAACTCAGGGTTCCCTTGGTCCTTCTAATTATAGTGGATTTTACTCTGGGAGACCCCAAGATTTCCAGAGAAAAGCCATGCCTCACCACCAAACCCTGCAGCTCACCGATGAAGGAGGGCTGGAAGAGTGTCTCAGGGCAACGGAAGCGCTCGTTGCCAATAGTGATGACTTGGCCGTCTGGCAGTTCGTAGCTCTTCTCCAAGGAGGAAGAAGAGGCAGCTGTGGCCATCTCATTCTCAAAATCCAGGGCCACATAACACAGTTTCTCTTTAATATCACGAACAATTTCACGTTCAGCTGCAGAAATAAAAGGGCACTGCAGTCAAGCTCTGAAGCAAGAAGTCAACTGTGGGGGAGCAGGTTGATTCACTTAGAATGGGAAAAAGCTGTGGGAGATAAGATGTACCCCCACTCACCAGTGGTGACAAAGGAATAGCCGCGCTCAGTGAGGATCTTCATAAGGTAGTCAGTGAGATCCCGACCAGCCAGGTCCAGACGCATGATGGCATGGGGCAGCGCGTACCCCTCATAGATGGGGACGTTGTGTGTTACACCATCCCCAGAGTCCAGAACAATGCCTGTCAGAGGAAATAGACAAGAGCAAAGTAAATCCCTGAGGACACAGCTTTAGCCATGGTAAAACCTGCTTCCAGTCTTGGCTAAGAGAGACAAGACTGGGCCTGGATCCAGATAAAATGAGATCCCTTACATGCAAAGAATAAAAATGACCCTAATGGATGGACACTAAATCTGAAGGCAACTGCAGCTCATCCTTCTAAATATTGTAGTAGAAAAATTTCCTGAGGACACTCATATGACCATCCCGCTTATCACCCATTAGCACCTTATGTAAGCATCCAGGCATGTTTTCCTTTGCTCCAATCTAACTTACACATCTCTCTCTCTTTTTCATTCATACCCTATAGGGAAGGTGTGTTCTTCTTGAATGTTTGCCCAAGGGCTGTCATGGTGTAAACACACATGGCTGACCACTGCATTCCAGGATGCTACATTGTGCCAAGCCTCAATGGATGACATCATATACCTTAATAAGACAAAGATCTTAACTCCCTATGCTGTGAGCTCTTACAGTAGATGTGCTCTGAACCTAACCTCAGAGAACTATTGTTACCTCCCTCACTCAGCACAGAGACCCTGCTAGAGAGTGGGAAGGCAGAGACCATTCCCTTTTCAACTGAGGAATCAGATTCACAGCAAGGTCAATGACGTGAGAATATGATTAATCAGTGACTGTCCCCACAGCTCAAGCATACCGGTGGTACGGCCAGAAGCATACAGGGACAGCACTGCTTGGATGGCCACATACATGGCAGGGACGTTGAAGGTCTCAAACATGATCTGGGTCATCTTCTCACGGTTGGCCTTGGGGTTCAGCGGGGCCTCCGTGAGCAGGGTGGGGTGCTCCTCAGGGGCTACACGGAGCTCATTGTAGAATGTGTGATGCCAGATCTTCTCCATGTCGTCCCAGTTGGTGATGATGCCATGCTCAATGGGGTATTTCAGAGTCAGGATACCTCGCTTGCTCTGGGCTTCATCACCTACGTATGAATCCTTCTGTCCCATCCCCACCATGACTCCCTGTAAGAAGAAAAATATGGGAACATCATGTTTCTCCATGTCAGGAACATAATCCATGCCTTATCAATTTATATTTAACTGCCCCAGTCAAAGAACATGTTAAAAATATCAGAAATAATTTAAAAAATAGGATTTGACTCCAATTAAAATTTAAAATAAACCTAAAATGAATCTTGGACTTCATCCCTACAGAAGGATGTATATATCTATTGTTTAGAACTGTTGAGGGAGAATAAAGATATTTCACTGAAGAAATAGAGCCTCATCCCATTTTTAAAGTACCATAATGCTTTCATTAAATTATTAAGCTTATGACCCATGTCAAATATAGATAATAGATGACTGCATTTTGGAATGACTGAAATAAAGACACATTGTATTTCTTCTAAGAAAAGATTTTGACATTCATCAAGTGAAAAGAAAAGAGAGGCTGATATGCCACAGTCACTGCCATGGGAAAATTCAACCCATCCAGAGCTATCTTGGAGTGCCTGCCATTCACCAACCCTGAGACCAGCAGCTGTCCCTCCCTAACAGCTTGCCTGGCCAGGCATGTGACAAACCCACAAAGCATGGCCTTTCTTTTAATAAACAGAGTGGTATGTCACTATCACCATGACACTAACTGCCTCTGTCACATCTGACTTCTAAAAATGCAACAACCAGGGAGGAGATCAGTTACGTCTTTTGGGAGCCCTGTAAAGTGACTGTGAACAAGAGGGAAGAATGTGGGCTGGGGCTGGGTGGTTGGGAGACCTCATTTTAAATTTTGAACAGGCCTGAAAAGGGGGGACAAGAAAGAAAGCCAAAATATATAAGAGATAGACATCACACTGGGAACTGAAAATTCAGAAGGTCAGGAGTAAAAGAAACTGGTGGCTTTTTTCAGGAGGGAGCTGGACCAGCTGACAGGTGTGTATTGAGGTAGACTCTGGAAAAGTGCCCATTTCTTGGTATTTGGATAGTTGGCAGGGATAGTCTTTGGTTGGCATGGCTTGGATTCAAAGAAAAGCCTTCTTTTCTTTATTTGACCCAAATTGTTCAGGAGACAGTTGGGTCAGGATAGACCTCTCCTAGGTTGCTGGACTGAGGAGGTGGCAGGGACGGGCGAGGAGCAGGGCTGGGGCGGCCCGGGTGGGAGCAGCCAGCGGGGGCGGCAGGTGCACCTGGTGGCGCGGGCGGCCCACGATGGACGGGAAGACAGCGCGCGGCGCGTCGTCGCCTGCGAAGCCGGCCTTCACCAGCCCGGAGCCATTGTCGCACACCAAGGCGGTGGTCTCCTCATCGTCGCACATCTCGGCGCAGCTTCAGCGGGGTCTGCAGGTTCAAGAAGGAGGGTGGGCCACGCTCAGTGCTGCGGAGGCCACAGGGCAGGGTGGGGCTCTGGGGCCTGAGGAGCGGGGGAGACCCCTCAGAAAGAAGCCCTGGAGAAGATTGGGGTGGGGTGCGTGGAGCAGGGAGGGGCGCTCCCTCGGGCTCCCCAAGTCTCAGCCTCCACCCCAGTGCTAGGAGGACCGTCCCACCAGCTCAGGACAGCCACCCCGCACTCCGTCCCGTCCAGCCCTTCCGACTTCGCCTTCTCACAAACCGAGACCCCAGCTTCCCCCCATCCCCATCTCTGGGAGGGAAAAGCGCACGAGATCAGGGACCCCAACCGCGCTGGGGACGGAGGGGCGGGAGAGGACGCGGGACTTCACTGCCCAGCGCCCGGGTCCCGCGAGGTCCGAGATCCAGGACAAAAAAAGTTGGAAACCCGTCGAAAAGTTTGGGTTTAAAAGCAATAACAACAACAGCAACACAAAAAACACAACCCAAGTGCTGCAGCAACGCGAGCACTGGGCGCCTGGGGAGGGCGAGCAGCGCGGTCTGGGTCCAGTGCGGAGGAGGCGCTGACTTACAGTCCGCGGCTCGGCGGGGCTCGGCGGGGCTCGGCGGGGCTCGGCTGAGGCGGCGGCCGGCGATGGGAGCCCGACGCCAGGAGCGCAGTTTTATAGCGCGCTGATGGACGGGGTCAGTTGGAGCAGCCGGGGGCAGGGGTGGGGGGCCTGGTATGCCACCTTGCCTTATTTGGTCGCCTTAGCACCATCTAGGCCGGCCGAGGCCATTCATGGAGCCAAGGGCAGGAGAGAGGATCAGCCGGGGGGCTCCCAGACCATGTAAGGAAGGGGAGGGGGCAGCCAGAGCAATGGCCAAATAGGGAGGCCGGGAGGGGCCGGCGGCGAGAGTAGGGGGCAGGGGAAGACTCAGTGACGCCGACCCACCCCTTCCTCCTGCCTGGGGTGGGGGAGGTCCCTGGCTGTGAGACTGGTTTGTTCCTCCACCGCACCCCCACCCCAGTCTTAAGGGACCGAAAGCCACAAGCCAGCGGGAAGGCGTGGCGCTGTGCCCTCAGCCAAGGGGTCCTGACAGCTGGGCCAGGGCGGCAAGCGAGCGATAATAGCTTCTCATCTCCCAGGGCTGGGAGCTGGAGGAGCAGAGCCCAGGCGCCAAAAGCACCACAGCAGTACATTTGGGTGGCTGCACAAGGGGCACCTGGAAGGGGCACCTCTAGGTCTGCTGCCCCAGCTGAGCTGTGGCTGTGCTCATCCAGGAGGGAAAGCAGATCAACCAGCCTTGGTCTCAACCCGTGGCAGGTCAGGGGCTGGCAGGGAAGTGGCCGCAAGGGTTGCCGTCTTGCTGGAGATGGAACCAGATCAGATGGCAGGAGGCGGTCAGCCATGTTGCAGCGCTTTTTACTCAACGCAGACTCCTGTCTTTACACCAGGAGAGGATCCCCTACTGGCAAGGTGAAGGAAGGCACAAATGTCCACAGTAGCTTGGCCACTTGTGGTGGATAGATGAGCATCTTTAAATTGAGGACAAAGGTCTTCATTCCAGGTGGAGAGAAGACTTAAAAAACAAACACCCTTGATGAGAAGTGGGTGAAGGATGTGGCAGCCCACACCTGAAACAATCCCCAAAACGATCAACCATTGAAAACCCTAGGAGGGTCCTGCTGTGAGTTCCACCCCACTCAATGGCACCTAACAACCACAGCTTGTGGTGAAGATAACAACAACTTAAACTGTAAGAACATATCAACCCTTGCTGGATACTCAAAGTGTAGCTTGTGGAAGAGCAGTGTCCTCCTATCCTGGGGATA
The DNA here is from genome assembly GCA_007922755.1 of Pedetes capensis. Taxonomy (NCBI): domain Eukaryota; kingdom Metazoa; phylum Chordata; class Mammalia; order Rodentia; family Pedetidae; genus Pedetes; species Pedetes capensis. Next base: position 14,463 of record VMDO01010860.1, read on the forward strand.
AGTGAGACACACAGCATCTCAGGCCCTACCCCTGACTACTGAATCAATCTGCTTTCCAGCAAGATCCCCACTTAAAGAGTATGTACACTAAGGTGCGAGAAACACTTGTAGAAATGATAGATAGCATCTTTGTGACAAACAGGTTTTGAAGGATTCAGGGACTTTAGAAGGAGAAAGAAAGATGGCATGAAGCGGGAGGGACCAGGGAGACATAAGAAAGACACAGGCAACTAGTTTGCCCTGAGGTGCCCTGGATTCTCCGTTCTTGACAAGTGCTTGGATTTTTAATGCCTGTGCTTTTCGTCCAGTTCACACTAGTTAAAAATAGAAAACTGGGCAGAGGCATCCCTCTCTAGAGTGGTCTTGGATTGATAGGCTGAGGAGGGCAGCTGATTAGATACTTGTTGGCTTGGGGAATTCTGAGCCCTCCCCTCGGATCTTCCCTACCATGTTTGGATTGGTCGGGAGAAGAAATTGTGGAGGCAGCTAAGTGATGGAGCCAGGTGAGAGGCCTGGCTGGGATCCCACCCTGCCCCACAGTGAAAATGCCCAGGGCAGGCCACAATGAGCAAAGCTGCCTTGGCTCAGGCTGAAGAAGGAAAAAAAAAAAAAGGAAAAATGAGGCTACCATTCAAGCCGGACAGCCCAGCTCCAAATCCTGCCTCTGTCACTTAACTGCTTACTATACATTAGGTCTTGGGCAAGTCAGTTAATTTTCCTGAGCCCCAATTTTCCCCTCTTAAAGGGACACAGTAAATCTTTTCTTACAGGGGTTTTTGAGTGTTGTAGTACTAAGAGAGAAATATAAGTCATAACAGAGATACATTTGGAGGCAGCAGGAGCTCTCTCTTTTGAAGAATTGGGTCAGTTTCATTCATTGACTGATTCAGCAAGGTCCCATTGACTATGAGGCAAGAACTATCATAGTCACAGGTCGGCAATACATAACACAGGGCAGAACTCATCCTCCATGGTAATCACAGAGAAATCAGGAGCAGTCGTGGTACATGCTGGGAAGGCAAAGGCGGTATTACTGAGATCCTCACAAACGGGGCAGTCTAAAAGAAAGTTCAGAGAAGGTCTTTCTCAGAAAGTGTCATTTCGTTGTTTTTAAAGTATATTAAAACTGAAGTTCATGAACATTTGTGTGAGAGAAAAGTTTTTATTTGGCAGTGACTAATCAGAGATTTCCATGTTCACTGCCATATATGCCCCCTGGCACAGAACACCATGATATTTGACCTGAATCCTTTACAGTGCTTTTAAGGTTCAGGAAGACACTTCCAGCTCACTTACCCCAGGACTGTGGGTCCTAGTGGAGAATGGGGAGGTCAATGGAGGACCAATTTTACGAGATAAATTTTCACCTTAAAAACATTTTTAAAATATGGTTTGCATTCCATCCAATTTATTCTTAACACTCTAATTGTATTTTTGTATGTTTGTAGTGAGAAAAAATACTTTTTTTCTTAAAGATTTCTACTGGCAATACTGAAAATATTTTCTTCTGGCTCTTTGAAATATACAATATATTATCATTGTCTATAGTCACCCTGACCTGCAGCTGTACCACTGTGGCGTCCGATCCTGTCAGATCGCAGAAGCTAAGCAGAGTGGGCCCTGGTTAGCACTTGGATGGGAGACTGCCTGGGAACACCAGATACTGTAGGCTTGGGAGAAGGACCCGGCAACCCACTCCACAAAATCAGTCCACCATTGAAAACTCTATGAATAGCAGAGAAGCACTGACAATAGTGTTTCTCCTGTTGTAGATAGGGTCGCTATGAGTTGAACAGTGACTCGCTGGCACCTAACAACAACATAGTCACCCTACTGTGGGACAGCACACCAGAATTTCTTCCTCCTTTCTAACTATAAGCTAGTATTCATTGATCACCCTCTCCTCATTCTTCCCCCACCCTACTTTCTCTAGCTTCAGATAGTACCATTCTATTCTCAACTTCTATTAGATCCGCTGTTTTTAGATTTTACATATGTATGAGATCATGTGGTACTTGCCTTGTGCTGGTTTACTTCACTTAACATAATGATCTCCAGTTCCATTCATGTTCTCATTAATGGCAGAATTTCATTCTTTTTTCTGGCTGAATAGTATTCCATCATGTATGTTGTTGTTGTTGTTGTTGTTAGGTGCCATCGAGTCGGTATCCGACTCATAGCGACCTTCTGTACAACAGGGGAAACACTATTGTCAGTGCTTCTCTGCTGTTCATAGGGTTTTCAATGGCAGATTGATTTTTGGGAAGGGGTTGCCAGGTCCTTCTCCCAAGCCTACAGCTTCTGGTGTTCCCAGGGGGTCTCCCATCCAGGTACTAACCAGGCCCGACCCTGCTTAGCTTCCAAGATCTGACGGGACCGGGTGCCACAGGGCTACCGCTGCAGGCTTCCATCATGTATATGTACTATATTTTATTCATCAGTGAATGAACACTTTAGTTGTTTTCATTTCTTGGCTACTGTGAATAGAGTTATAATAAACCTAGGAATGCAAATGTCTCTTGATCATACTGATACCATTTCTTTTGAAAATATATCAAGTGATGGAATTGTTGGATCACATAATAGTTTCATTTTTAAATTTTTGAGCAACAACTATACTGTTTTCCTTAATGGCTGCACTAATTTACATTCATACCAACAGTGTGTAAGGGTTGCCTTTTCTCCACATTCTCACCAGCACCTATCTTTTGTCTCTTTGATAATTGTTGTTGTTGTTGTTAGGTGCCGTCGAGTCGGTATCTGACTCATAGCGACCCTCTGTACAACAGGAGAAACACTATTGTCAGTGCTTCTCTGCTGTTCATAGGGTTTTCAATGGCAGATTGATTTTTGGGAGGAGGTTGCCAGGTCCTTCTCCCAAGCCTACAGCTTCCGGTATTCCCAGGGGGTCTCCCATCCAGGTATTAACCAGGCCCGACCCTGCTTAGCTTCCAAGATCTGACGGGATCAGATGCCACAGGGCTATGGCTGCAGGTCTTTGATAATAGCCATTCTTAATGGGGTGAGGTGATATTGTACTGTGGTTTTGATTTGCATTTTCCTAATTATTGACATTGGACATTTTTTCATGTACCTGTTGGTCATTTGTATATCTTCTTTTAAGAAATGTCTATTTAGAGCTACAGCCATTTTTAATAGTTTTTCTTGGGGGAGTATTGAATTATTTCTCTCCCTTATATATTTTGGTGCTTAATCCCTTGACAGATGTATAGTTTTGCATGTTTTCTTCCATTCTGTAGGCTGTCTCTTGACTCTGTTCATTGCTTCTTTGCTGTGCGAATTCTTTTTAGTTTGATGTGATCCCATTTGTGTATTTTTTATTTTATTTCCTGTGCTTTGGGGGGTATTATTCTTAAAGATTTATGAATTTTCAATATTTACTATTGTATTATTGCTCAATATCCACACTTTAAAAAATATTGGTCTCTACCTCATGTGTTTTAAAATATAGGTCAATGGAAAAGTAAGATTCCATGACTGATTTTCATTTAATACAAATCCTTGTAATTCTATTTTATTCAAAAATTGAAATTGGTTTCTCTCTCTTCTACTTAAATATATAAAAATAACATCCCCTGTGTTGATGCATTCCGGACATTCTTTTTTAAAACTGTGGTAAAATATACATCAGATTTACTATTTCAACCACTTAAAAGTGTGCAGTTTGATAGTGTTAACTCTCATACTTTCACACTGTTGCATAATCTCCTAATTTCATTTTTTAATGCTGATCTGATTGAATTGACTTCCAAACTCTGGAATGGCTGTGCAGGCAATTTAAGAAAGACTGGTTCATGTCCTAGGAAGTAGGGGACCATTGAGCCTCTCTGGCCTGAGGACACGCAGATGAACAAATGGTAGAGTGAGAATCCAACCCCAGGCACCTGAGTTAAGCTCTGTTCCTAACCCGAGCCCAGAAAGCCTTCCTGTCCCCTGTCTCCGTGGACTGCTGTTTCACAGAAGGGGATGCTGGAATCACCTGCCTCGGGCAGCCTAACAGAAGTTCAAATTCCCGGGTTCCACCCTAAAAGAGCGAATCTGCATTTCTCAGAGGCCTCAACGCTCCTCCCCAGGTAAGATCCTCCTTTCTCTGCACTGCCTGGTTGTCCTTCTCCAAGCCTGGGAGCTTTGCTGGATGCAATGCTGGCCGGGGTTCAGTTCCGCTGACCTTGCGCATCCCAGCGGGACCGCAAAGCCGGCGGGTCCCCAGGGCTCTGCAGGGCCAGCGAGGCCTTCCCGGCACCGACAGGCCGTGAGGGAGACGTGCAGGGCAGGCTGGAGGAACAGAAGGTGGGACCGTTCCCGCTGCCCTTGCCTCGGGGAAGCCTGTTTCATCCACCATCTGCTGGGCTCTGGAAGGGAGCAGCGCAGCCTCCTCCCGGCACTGGGGGATTAGCAGTCACTTATCTCAGCTGTTCCTCCATTCGGAGGTGTCGCAGTATTTACAGAGCAGCCAGAAACAGACCAAGACACACTGAATTCCTCCCCCACAAGGCCTCCGCATCCTCCAGCCCCTCCCGCACGCCGCATGCTGGCGCGGGGTGTGGGGATGGGGGCTCTCTCCAGCAGATCGGACCTGGTGGGAGAGCTGGCCTTCCTAAACATTTCTATTTTCTCTCCTTACCCGTTTATTCACCCCCACTGCCCTCTGGCTGGAGCATGGATTCAGTTCTGAGTAAAAGAAGAAAGTGATGCCACTGTGAAACATCAGGCCCCGTGAGCCCTGGTGCTCAGAACCCGCACGAAGGCCGGGCTCCTCTTGGTAGCTTTCTGCCCCGCACTTTACCCGCAGCCACCCAGGAGATTAATTCAGGGAGGGTATTTCCACCCCAAACGGATTCTGCTCGTGGCAGAGTCCAGCGGTCACTGCGTTCTGACATGGTAAGACCAACAATCATGAACCATTTAATAAGATTCGGAAAAAGAGGACAAGGCCAGGAGGAAGGGGGAAGCGAGAAGAGATTAGGGAAAGGAGATGTTTCTGGATCCCGGTGCGACCTGTGCTTAATTATCTGAAGCCTGCATTTCAGGCTCCTCTATCCCAGTACAAGGCAGGGACATCAGGAAGGATATCTAGATAGGCTTCTCAATTCCTTAAAAGGAGTTTGTCCTTCAAGAATGAAATGCTCACCCTTGTAGGTTTCTACTTGGAAGGTATTTTTCTTAGCTCAGATTTGGCTTGCTCCCCACACTGTCAGGAACTCTATTTATGGAGTTTCAGTTTTCCAAGTGTTACCTGGAGCAAGCCTGCTTTTCCTGGAGAGCCCAAACATGGGCATGTCCAACCTAAGCTTGACCGAGTTTCTGCTTGCAGAGGCCCTACAGGGCATGCATGGGCAGGAGAAACTTCCCAAAGTGCCACTTTCACTCACTTGCAAAATGTGGAGCTCCTATGTTCCCTATGTAAGATCAGACACGCATCTAACACATGATAATAGTACCAGTAGTGCTAATCAGACATTTATTGAGCACTTCCTAGGGCTGAATCTATCCTGAGCCTTTCTAGGTGTAGACAGTCAACCTGGTTAACTTCTACATGAAACTAAGCAGACTGCCAACTGCAGAATCCATTTTACAGACCTGCTTTTTGACATGAGGTCACCAGCCTAAATTGAAGGGCTCAGAAATAAGTCACTGCCTCTATTACAAGGATATTGTCATGGATGTTCGTCATAGGACATGACCTTCTTTATGAACCTCTTGGGAGAATTTCTTGTCTGACTCTAATACCAAGAATAGTAGCACTTTCACAAGCAAACTAGTTCTTTGTTTGTTTGTTTGTCTAGTCCCTGTATCTAGTAACCAACCCAGTTTTTCTTTTGGTGATGGCTAAGAAAAATGTTAGGAACCCAAGCCATGTGGTGGTGCACACCTGTAATCCCAGTGACTCAGGAGGTAGAGGCAGAAGTATCGAAAGTTCAAGGCCAGAGGCACCCTGCATAATTTAGCAAGACCTTGACTCAAAATGAAAAGTAAGAAAGGGGTTCAGGGGCAGCCCAGTGGTAGAGTACATGGAAAATATACACAAAACCCTGGGTTTAGCCCCCAGTATGGAAAAAAAAAAAAGACAGAAAAGGAAGAGAAAGAAAGGGAAAGAAAAAAAGAAAGACACTTAGTAAATCACATATGTGGGCTAATTGTTAACATGACTATAGGTCACTGTGATGTATTTTACATTCCCACCTCTATTATTTCATTTTTCTTTTTCTTCCACTTTTAGCTTTTCATATGCTCTGTCTTTACAAACTGCCATAGATCTTCTATGGAACAAAAGACAGATGGACCGGAATAAACTTATGGGAACAATGAAGAGAGTATTATAGTTGGAATTGGGACGATCATTTCATAAGCAGCTGAGAGTCCACAATGACTTGCATATGTCTGTAGACTTCTTCCATTTCCATGAAGGCATATATTGCTTAATGAAAAACACCATTGCCCATAAAGTATATCATTTTCCTCTTTTTAAAAACATTTTTGGTGAGCATATAATCAATTATACTGAATAAGGAGTTTCACTGTGACATCTTCATACAAGCTTGATTTTCCTTTTACCATGGTTAGTGCAAGGACAATCTACACTGGGCAGGGTGGCAAACGCCTGTAACCCCAGCTGCTTGGGAGACAGAGGCAGGAGGATCACAAGTTCCAGACCAAAGGCAGTCTGCGTAACTTAGCGAGACCCTGTCTCAAAAAGTAAAAAAAAAAAAAAAAAAAAAAAAAGGGCTGGGGGCGCAGCTCAGTGGTCCAGCACTTGCAAAGCATGCAGGTGCAAGGCCCTGGGTTCAACCCCTAGTACCGGAAAAAAAAAAAGTGTAAGGACAATCTAAAATAAGGTGTTCCTCATTATAAAAATAATTTGTGCTCATTGTGGTAAACTAGGAACTATTTAAAAGAAAAGTACAAAAAAAAAATGACACATCCAGGAGACTTCTAAAGCTCTATTTTATAACTTCCCTGGAATAAAAGTAAATGTGACATAAAATTCATAAGGCCTTGGTTTTCATATCTACTCACAAGCTGCTGGGCTGAGAAAAAACAAATTGCCTCCTATTCTAGTAGCTTGCAAGAATGTCCACTTGTTCTTCAAAGAGAGATGTGCAATGCAAGGAATTCGCATTAAAAGCATTTCTTGGTCCTACCATTATAATCTAAATTATATCTAGTCAACAGCTGGCGCTGAAGGATGCCAAACTGGGAGTAGGCTCTGCCCTTGGGATTATAGCATCCATATCTCCGTTATATATTTTAGAGGACTGGTTCGAGTTTCCAACTCAGCTGTTGAACTCTTTCAAGATTGCAGCCTAAAAACAGTGATCTGTCACAAACACAAAAGTAAGCCATACAGATATATTATTGAAGGCTTTGTCTACATGTAGAGAGTCCAAAAGCAGTTGTTTTAGGGAAAATACTTATAGTTATTTTATGATTAGTATTTCTAAACTCCTCTTGGCTTACAAATAATCAATTCAGCTTACCCTGATAGCCTCAACTTTATTTATGTATTTATTTATGTTGATAAACAGAATCTCACTAGCTAGCCCAGGCTGGCCTCGAATTCATGATCCTCCCGCCTCAGCTTCCCAGTGCTAGGATCACAGGCATGTGCCATCATACCCAGCTAAGCCTCTACTTCCATTTCAGAAATTAAAATAGTAATAATAATAATAATAATAATAATAATAATAATAGAGGCTTTGCCTGAAGCCAGAGTTCCATGTCAGCCAAAGGAAAGAAACAGAGAATGTACCTCCAAACTAAAAATAACTGAAAACCTTTTCAGCCTATTTCTTGAGTGTGAATGCTGGAACCAAGACAAATAAGGAGGCCTGGGTTTGAAAGAGAAGAATCAACTTTAAAGAACTGAGAAAAGAATGAGCAATTAAACCATGATGTGGCACAGCTTAAAAATGATCAGAACAACTTGGAGCATGACCCATCGGATCGAGCAGAGTGAAATACCACATGACTAAAGAAATACCTGCAGTGATTGGATAGACCCAAGACGAGAACATTGCTTATGGATGAACAAGAACTGCTCTCTGTTCAGTTAACCTTTCTGCAAACTGAACTTAAAGATGCAATTCTGCAGGGAGAGAGTCCAGTTACTACTTAGTATTATAGCACAATTTTATAGGTGCCACAAAAGATTCACATTGGGCTCATTTCTCCACCAATGAGTATATAAACTTCTTCCTGTGTCCCCTATCCAATGATAAGTGAGTGCAGATCCCTGTTCCCAAGGATGCAGAGAGAAAGCCCTGAAACCTTAAATCAGTCTCGTTTTTTGTTGTTAGGTGCCATCAAGTTGAATCCAGTTCATAATGACCCTGTGTGCAACAGAACAAACCACTACCCAACACTGTGCCGTGCACACAGTCTTCTTATGTTTGAGCCATTGTTGTAGTCACTGTGCTTCTTCTCATTTTGAGTCATGCCACATCAGCCAGAGGATGTCCCAGGGGCTTTACTCCATTCCCACTATTAAGTGACACAGCTTTCAGCATCACAGCAATACACAAGCCCCGATAGCATGACAAGCTGACAGACATGTGGGGGAATCAGTTTCTTAGACTGGCATAAATGGTCATTTCCATCACTAAGCTGCTGGTCCAAGGTGGTGGATGAGGATGAAGGTCAAGTGATGGTAATGGAAGACTGACCTATAGCCTCCTCTACCCTCCCCACTCATTTCTCTCTGAATAGACATCTGAAAATTCTAGCCAGGCATGGAGGTGGACACCTGTAATCACAGCACTCAGGAGGCTGATGCTGGAGGATTGTGAGTTTTAAGCCAGACTGGGTTATATAGCAACTCCTTGTCTCAACAAAATAAAACAAGACAGGAAGAGAAAGAAAGAAAGAAAGAAAGAAAGAAGAAAGGAAGAACAAAAAAGAAAACTGAAAATTCTATATCTGAAGCACAGATAGATACTGGGACAAGAGGCTAGGCTTTACTTTCACATCAAGCAGTGGGAAACCTCAGGTAAACTGTGCTCATGGTGTCTAACTCAGCACCTATGGACCCCTAAAACAGTAATCGGAAATGCAAAACCATTCTGTGAGGCAAAAATTCTCATGCATTAGAAAAACTCATGTGTTCTCATTCCTTCTACAAGTTTCTACACTTGAGATCCAACCCTCAGCCTCTAAAATATTGTTCGATAATTTATCTTTATGCCGTCAGATTTTTCTTTGATGTATCTGGGAACTAACCCTTATTCTGACTAAATGTGAAAAATTAAATGTTAGATTTGCCTGCTTTCTCACTTGGACCATATTTCATGCGGGTCTGAGAGAATCAGTAGGAAGGGAAATGTTTACTGCGTCTATTTCCTGTATTCTGTTGCAGTGTCATAAGGAAAAATCAAGTACAGCTTCCCAAAACATCTGATTCTGTCACAATCATGTAAAATGGGTTTTAAAAACCTTAAGGCTGGTATTGGGCAGTGGCTAAGAAGTAACAGATGTTCCTTCTTTTCTCAGATGCTTGTGGATGTAGAAGGTCCAGATTATATTTCATAATCAACACTCTGAGACTGTGGAACAAATATAACTTTTACAAAGAAATATCACATGCCAGAAAATATAATACCATATTGTCAGAGCATGTGTCATTTCCAGTAAATTATCTCTTCCCATCCTTGTCTCTCTGACATTATTTAAATTCTTAATATCAACCCAGAAAATATCGAGCTTTCAGTGACTGATTTTGAACAAAGATCTTCAAATAATTTTTCTGAGACATTCAAGGCTCACTACCACCTATACAGAAACTCAAATATGTCCGATGTCTCTCATTTTTCAAATAATTTAGCAAAATATTTCAGATAAATAAACACTTCAATTTGAAAACGTATCCTTTCTAAGTAGGTATAATCAAAATTATCGTTGTTAGGTGTTGTTGAGTCAGTGTTCAACTCATAGTGACCCTACATACAACAAGCAAAACAGTATTGTCACTGCTTCTCTGCTATTCATAGGGTTTTCAATGGCTGGGTTTTTTCGGGGGTGGTGGGTTGCTTGGTCCTTCTCCCAAGCCTATAGCATCTTGTGTTCCCAGGCAGTCACCCATCCAAGTACTAGCCAGGCCCAACCCTACTTAGCTTCCAAGATCTGACAGGATCGGACATCGTAGTGATATGGCTGCAGGCATAATCAAAATAGTGATGCTTATTATGCAAGTATAAATATGAACAAGAAGGAAAATCCAATTCAAGGGCTAAAGGGCCAGCCATTGAAATCAAGGTGTAATTTATCCAATCTCTTTATTCAATTGATGTTTATTGAATCCCTTCTTTCCGCAAGGCATTGTATCAGGTACAGCAAGGAATGTTAAAATGAATGAGACAGAGAATGAGAACACCTAGAAACTGTTTTTACTGCGTTAGATGGTACTCAATACAACCATCCACCACAAAGATCTGTGCCACGCAGCATAAGAGGTCTTAAACAAAGGCTGAAAAGTTGGAAAAAAACATCAAGATGTTCTCATCACAGCACTTGGGCCAGTCTTCATAGTCTGTGGAATATGAGCTGAGCCTATACAGGCTAGTGAAGTAACAGGTTCCTTCCCACAGCCAGTCTGCATCAACCTGGCAGAATTTTGCAAATGAGTTAGGGAAGAGGATAGGACTTGTGAAAGCCAAAGGCTTCAAGACAGAAAAATACTGGGAGGAAGATTTAGTTAAGCTTTAGCATATCATGCTATATTTATGCAATCATTTTCTATTATGACTGTGTTTTTTATAAGAAAATACAAAAAAGTATGTTGTTCTTTCTTAGAGTAATTAGTTTGTTCAACAGATACTCACCGAATCCCCACTGTTTACCACATGCTATACTTCTGAGAGATGACTTTGAGGCTCATGTAAAGTCCCAAGGAAACACACTGCTGAAAGTGCCACCACAGTGTATGAAATGTGTATGCAATGAAAAGTGTATGAAATGAACAGTATATGAAATACGTGTGTGTGCATGTGTGTATTTTTTAGAGAATAGCTGCATCTAATTTTTCATGAATTGAAAGCTGGGACAGATTCTTCCCAACTTACCCTACATCATCTACCATGACTGATTCTGAAAATCTCCAAAGAATAAGGAATTTCAAGTTCACCTGTATGTAGGAACTTTTGACTGCTGGTGGCAGTTTCTAAAATCCAACCATACATACCAAAAACATTAACAGGGGAGAGAATAATGAAGAACAAGGGAGGAAGGAATGATTACATTCTCCATCTTATACTTAGGCATTATGTGAATATATTTGCAGAAATGTGCTAATTTTGTGAGTTTAAAAAAAGAAGAAAACAATCAGATTTAGCATCCTATTGCTAAAAATTGAGCATGTTTTTGTCTTGTTTTATCCAGTGGAGATTTCTGCATAATAACCTCCATGTACTTAAGAAAGACATTACAACTCCAACTGTTGTTTAGGATCTTTTGCACTAATGCTGCTATTTTTAAAACTATCTTCATATTTGTTCGATAATTCTGTTCCAAATTCTTCATGTGCAATAAAATTTTAGCTAAATTGATTGGGGGTTGAGTTTCTGGTTAATTGAAACTACCATCATTTAAAAATAAAGCTCATCTAACTACTCCCCTACAAAAACTGTAGAGAAAATCATTTAATATTTGTTGATATCTCAGAAGTTATTTTTTACAATATTTTTCATTTTGAAAGGTAATTCTTGTCACATGCTATAACATATATGACAGATATAGAATACTTGGCTACACTAATAACGATAACATTCTGAAAAATTGCTTATATGAATTAGTTGGTATCAACATAACGTAACTGTCATCTACCTGCTTCTCTTTAAGGTCAGGTATAGATCAGAATTCTGGTTCTGACCAAAATGGAGTGCCATGCTCCTCCAAGGTCCTCACTCTTACAGCAGTAGCCACAACAGAGGAACACTCAAGGAAGGAAAGAAGAAGGTAGGCTGCCCGGGGACTTTAAGACTTGGGAAACAACATGGCAGTAGGTTCTGGGATTTCCTGGTTGCCTTCACATATCCTGGAAGAGTGCCCCAGGAGCCTACAACTTGGAACTACCAATAAGCACAGAGAAAATAAGCTCTAAGAAAAGTCTGTTCCTCCCAGTCAAAGGACCAAGAAAAGAGTAGCCGCCTGATAGAAAACCTTGTTGACAATCCGTGCCCTTCTCTTGACAATCAATAAAGGGAAATTTTATCCCTGTCCCCATAGTGTCAGTGGGGTGGGATGCAGAGCTGATCGTCCTCCCATCTCCTGTCCCGTGGTAGCAGGTGGTTGTGTTCCAACTGCCCTGCCTAGTAGTGGTAGGACTGATCAGATGCTGGATCTTTATTTCCTCCTGAGGAGTCAGAAGTGTTCCTCCTCTCCCACCAGAGGAACGTCAGCAGGGGCTGGCAGCAGACTGAGGCTCCATCCCCAACCTGGCATCCACAAGCTGGGGCTTTGCAAATTGGGGCAAGTTAGCACTCCACCTCTGGTGTCAATAGGGCCCAGTGGGGAGCTGAACCTCCTCATCTGACCAGCAGCAGTGAGACTGAACAAGGACGTGTGAAACAGGGCCAGTGAGCATTCTTTTCCCCACCACCACCATCCCACATTGGCCTGGCAAAATGAGGGGCTGGGATGAGGTTCCCAGTTGTCCCTCTGTCTTCCTCCACCCCTTCTTAAGCTTTTAACAGTGCCCAGTAGAAAGCTGACCTCTGCCCTCACCCTGAAGCAGCAAAGATATATGGGTCAACTGTCTGCATCCTTCCTATCTGGGGACATTGGTGCCCAACAGGGAGCTGAGTTTCACATCCATTTGAAAGCATTGAGATGGTGCGAGTCAGTGCCTCACTATCACTTAGACATTGGTAAGGTTGAAGGGGAGGTGAACTCCCACCCACTCATCCATCCCCTGCAATGAGGCAGAGTGGGTCAGGGCCCCATTGTTGTCAGGATAGTGTGAAGAGGCTAAACACACATACCTTGCTCTCAATATCTCAACCAGGGGACTGCCTGTTAATAGAAGATTAAATGTGATCTAGATGGTCATGATATACTATCAAAGCTGTCAATACAATTAGAAAGCACAACGTGAATGAGAAAAGACAATCAAGAGATGCCAAGATCAAGATAAATCCAATGTTGGAATTATCTGACAAGAACTCTAAAGCAGCCTATCCCCAAAATACATCAATGAGTGATTACAAATTCCCTTGAAATAAATGAAAAAATAGAAAATCTCAGCCAAGAAATGGATATTATAAATAGAACTAAATGAAAATTATAGAAGTAAAAAATTCAGTAAATTAATAAAAACTTACCTGATAGGACCAATAGTAGAGGACAGATGACAGAGGATAGCATCAGTGAACTTGAGGAGAAATTGACAGGATTTAGCCCAGTTGAGTAGAAAAAAAATACAATGTAAAAATGAAGCCAGGTGTGGTGGCTCATGTTGGTAATCCCAGGACTGGGGAGGTGAGGCAGGAGGGTCTTGAGTTTAAAACCAGTCTGGGCTACATAACGAGGCCCTGTCTCAAAACAAAAACAAAAACATAACTACAAGAACAGAGCTTCGGACATGTGGTACAATGAGAAACCTAACATTTGTGTCACTGGAATTTTAGAAGGAGAGAAGAGAGAAATCATAGCTGAAATCCTCCCACATTCAGTGATAGACATAAAGTTACAGATTTAAGAAGCCTAAAGAACCCCAAACAGAAAAATTCAAGGAAATTCACACAAAGGCACATCATCCCTAAAATTCTGAAAACTAAAAACAAATGAAACTCTTGAATGCAGACAGAGAGAAATGATGCCTACAGGATAACACCAATGAAAATGGGAACAAATTTCCCAGCTCAAAACATGGAAGCCAGGAAGAAGTGGAATAGCATTTTTCAAGTACTGGAGAACAGAACTGTTAATCTCAGATTCTGTAGCTGGCAAAAATATCCTTCAGGAATAAGGTGAAAATAAAGATATGTGAGAAAAACTAAGAAAATTTGGTAGTAGTCATTATTTAAAGAATGACTAAAAGTTCACTAAACAAGGGAAATGACCATGGAGGCTTGAAACTTCAAAAAGGAAAGAACATTGGGATTGGTAAAAGTGGGGAGTTTTTAAAACGACATTTGATAATTGAAGTAAAAATTATAACACCATCCGATATGGTCTTCTTAATCTTGGTAGAGGAAATACTTGAGACAATCATACTTAAAAAACAGAGAAAATAAAGGACCTTAAAGTAGTGGGAGAAGGACCTGGCAGCCCACTTCCAAAACAATCCACCATTGAAAACCCTATGAATAGCAGAGAAGCACTGACATAGTGCCAGGCATGGCACAGTGTCAGGGATTGTTTTATTCTGTTGTATCCGGGATTGCTATGAATAGGACCCGTCGGCACCTAACAAGAAGAAGAAGAAGCTCCCAGAGGATGTTGACGCTGAAGTCCTGGGGACATACAGACCTATGGCAAATGTTTATTGAGATAGCATCTGTACCTCCTCTCCAGGAGCTATGCATGATGGGAACATTTGTACAGGGCGAAGCAGTGGAGAGTACAAACCAGTGAACACGCTCATGAAGGCCTGAGACTCCCTGCAGTCTCTGCCACTTAGCAACTACATGATCTTGACTACTTTACTTGAACTTGCTAAACTTAAATTTCTCCATGAGTAAAGCAAGAAAAAGTATGATATCTACTTATAAGTTTGTTATAATAATTTTTTAAAAGTGCTTTTATCACTGATAAACATTTATGGTTTGAATATAAAATGTGCCCCCACAGGTTCATGTTTGAACCATTGGTACCAGCTGGTGGCACTATTTTGGGAGGCTGTGCAACTTTTAGCAGGTGGCTCCTATCTGGTGGAAGTAGGCCATTGGAGGAGGCCTTTCAGGTGATACCCAGCCTCCTGTTCTGGCCAAGCTCTGCTTCCTGGTCTGCGCATTGTCATAGTGTCCTGTCCAACCACGTGGGACCAAATGGACATGGACTAACCCTCTGAAACTGAACCAGAATTAATCTTTTCTCCTTTATTTCTGTCAAGTACTTCCTCACAGAGAGACCAAAGTAACTAATACACATACATCGTATACATCATGACAATTTTACCCTCAATCAATCATATCAAGTATTATTTCTCCTCTTTTATAAATTAGGAAGCTGGAGTGCAGAGAAATTAAGTCAGTTGCTCAAAGTCACAGCTAGTTAGGACCTGGTTAGAATTTAAACCCAGTCAATCTGACTCCAAAATCCTTATCATACACTTAACCACGACACTATGCTGGTGCAATATGTATTAACTATTTTGGGTAGGTAAATGTTTCAGGAGCTAAGGCTGGGCATGGTGGTGCATGCCTATAACCCCAGCACTTGGAAGGCTTAGGAAGGAGGATCACAAGTTTGAGGCTAGCCTGTGCTATGTAGTGGAATCCTGTTTCAAAAAAGCAAAGCAAAACAAACAAACAAAAAACATTAGGAATTAAATGTACATGGAATTCCAAAAACAGACCACTTTCTTATTTTGATGAGATGTAACTATAACATAGTTGACACTGAGATCTGCTAGTATTAAATCTAATCTCAACTCTATGAACAGTGCTTCTCAAAGTGTGTTTTTAGTTACCTGCCATGGAATCATCTGTAACTCTGCTATCTCAAATATAGAACCACAATCTCTTAAGGGAACAGGACTCCAGAACTTGAGCTGTGGTCTGAATCACAGGCCAACACATGGAAAATATTTTGTAATTACTCTTCTATTTCTTAGGCTGACCTACGGTTCCTCTCAATGTTAATTTTTATGAATTTTTAAAACACTATTTTGAGTACCTCAAGTAGAACAGTCTACAGATAGGAAAATAAAACCTATCATTTAAGTTACTATAAGTATGAAAATCAAATAATATCTGGGATATCTGGCTTAAAATCTAAACCATTATGATATGTGGTAGCAAGAAGCAAAACATTGCATTTTAGAGAAGAAATTAAATGATAGCTATATATCTGCAGCTGTACCATTGTAGTAACCAATCCCATCAGATCTAGGAAGCTAAGCAGGGTTCGGCCTGACTAGTACTTGGATGGGAGATGACCTGGGAACACCAGGTGCAGTAGGCTTGAGAGGCACAGAAGAATTTCTAAGAGAACTTTAGTAGTCAAGATATCAGAGAAAAGGAAAGGAAGTAATTTAGCCCCGTATTTACTCCTCACTGCTTTTCCCCCTAAGGAATTTGCCAATTTTGTAATATGAGGGAGAAAGAAGAAACAGAGTACTTTGTTGTTGTTGTTGTTGTTGTTGTTGTTATTGTTGTTGTTGTTAGGTACCATCGAGTGACCCTGTGTACAACAGACAAAACACTCTTGTTGGTGTTTCTCTGCTATTCAGAGGGCTTTCAATGGCTGATTGTTTTTTGGGCGTGCATTGTCAGGTCCTTCTCCCAAGCCTACAGCACCTGGTGTTCTCAGGCAGTCTCCCATCCAAGTACTAACGAGGCCCAACCCTGCTTAGTTTCCGAGATCTGACAGGATCAGATGCCAAGTGGTATGACTGCAGGCAGAGGACTTTGTACACAGCTATAAATTATCTTATAATTTTTCATACATTATTCTTTTGTGTGTGTGTGTGTGTGGTACTGGGGGTTGAACCCATGGCCTTGCATTTGCATGCTCTGCCAGTGCTGGGCCACTGAGTTGTACCCCCAGCCCATTTTTTTTTTTTTTTTTACTTATTGAGACAGGGTCTCGCTAAATTATGCAGACTGCCTGTGGTCTTGAACTTGCGATCCTCCTGCTTCCACCTCCCAAGCCACTGGGATTACAGGCACACGCCACCGTGCCTGGCTTAATTTTTCATACTTTATTCTGACATACAAGAAAACAGTACTTGGCAAGATCAAGTGATTGAAAACCACAAGGAGAAAAAAAGGCAATAGAAAGAGACTATCAGGAGACCCAAATATTGAAGTTATGATTTAAAAAACTAAAGGTTAATGTGTTCATGGTAAAATACAGAATTTTATCACAGAATTAGAATCCACTGAAAAGAATCACAGGAAATTCTAAAGGTATAAAACAAATTAATAACTCAATAAATGAATTTAAAAGCATATTGAAGAAGTTGAAGAAAGTACTAATGAGCTTTCAGGTTGGTAAAATACATACACACTAAAGCAGAGGGAGCAAAAGAGTGGGAAATACAGTAAAGAGCTAAAAAGCCAAGTGGAACACAATGGAGAGGCTTAGAACAAAACATAATACATGACACATGGGAGAAATACCATGGAAATAAAATATTTTAAACTGAATGATTAAAAAAATATATAGCATCTCAAAACCTGGATGCAACTAAAGCTTTAAAAACACAGTAGAAAAAAAAAGGTTATAAATCAATAAACTGAAAGCATCCTTCTCAGTAAATTAGAAAAGAAAAACAAATCAAGGGCAAAGTCAAACGAAATAGGCCTGGGGCTATGGCTCTGTGGTAGAGCACTTGCAAAAAGCTTGTGTGAGCCCCTGGGTTCTCTCCAGTACTGCAAAGAAAAGAAGAAGGAGGAGGACAAGGAAGAGGAGAAGGAGGAGGAGGAGGAGGAGGAGGAGGGTGGGGAGGAGGAGGAGGAGAAGATGAAGAAGAGGAGGAAGAATAAGAAACTTTAAGCTGGGTGTTTGTTGTTGGGGGCCATCAGCGACCCTATGTACAACAGAATGAAACACTACCCAACACTATGCCAGGTACATGATCTTTTTATGTTTGAGCTCATTGTTGCAGCCATTATATTTCTTCTCATTTTGGGTCATGCCACATCAGCAAAAAGAGGTCCCAGGAGCTTTACTCCATTACCATTGTTAAGGTCAACTCTACTTTGAGGAGGCAACCCTTCTCCAGTCATTTCTTGAATAGTTTCCAGCCTGGCAGGGAGGGGGCACTCATTTTCCAGCACTATATTTGACAGTGCTTCTCTGCTATTCATAGGGTTTGCAATGGCTAATTGTTTTGGGAGTGGGCTGTTACCTCCTGTTCCCTAGTCTGTCTTAATCTGAAAGCTCAGCTGAAACCTGTCTACCATGGGTGGCCCTGCTAGTATCTGAAGTACCAGTGGCATAGCTTTCAGCATCACAGTAACATACAAGCCCCTACATTAGGACAAGCTAACAGACATGTTGTGTGGGGGGGGTGATGGTACATACCTGTAATCCTAGTGACTTGAAGGGTGGAAGCAGGAAGATTGCAAGTTCGAAGAGAGAGGCAAGTTTGCACAATTAGCAAGACCCTAGCTCAAAATAAAAAATAAAAAAAGGGACTGGTAGTAGAGTGCACTTGCAAAATATTCTCAAAGCCCTGGGTTTAACCCCCCAGTACCACCAAAAAAAAAAAAAAAAAGAAAGAAAAGAAATAAAGGAGGGGGGGAGAGAAAGAAAGAAAAGAAAAAAGACAAAGAAAGAAACAATGAGAGAAAAGATGAGTGAAATAGAAAAAAAAGCAAGCAATGAAGCCAAACAAAAGATTCTTTCAAAAACTAATCAAATGAATAAATCCATAGTAACACTGCTCTAGGAAAAGAGGATCTAGTGTGGTTTTGTACACTTATAAATCCAGCACTCAGGAGGTTGAGGCTGAGTACTAGACCAGCCCAGGGTACCTAGAAAGACTCTGTCCCAGGAATTAAAAAATGAAAAAGAGAAAGAGAAAGCTGAAGTGCTAATACCAAGGGACATCATTTCCTATAGACATTTAACAAATAATAAGATATTATAATCAACTTTATGCATCTAAAAGTGGACATAAAATTTAAAAATTACATAAAAAGACAACTTACTGAAGCCAACATGATAAAAATGGAGGCAGAATAATTCTACATCCATTAAATAAATGTAATATATAATATAAATATTTACTACAAAAAATATCTTCAAAGCCGTATTGGCTACACTAATAAATTTAACCAAGCACTCAGGGAAGAAATAATATCAACCTCATATGGACTCTTCTGGATAAGACTAAAGGTGGGAAACTCCTCAACTATTTCTGTGAGGATAACACAACATTTATACCAAAACCTGACAAGAATATTTAAAGAGAGGAAAATATAAACTAATCTTCCTCTTGAACATAGATGCAACAATGCCGAGCAAAATATTAGCAAACTTCATACAGCAATAAGTAAATAATATAATATGACAAATGGAGTTCATTTCAGGAACTTAATGTTGGTTTAATATTTAAAAATCAATTCACATAATTCAGAACATTAGCAAAATAAAGGAGAATAATCATATAATACTTTTAATATATGCAGAAAACACATTTGATGAAAATTAACACCAATTCATAATATAAACTCTTAGCAAACTAGAAATAGAAAGAAAAATTTCAATCTAATAGACTATGTGCAATACACCAATAATGAGCATCATATTTCTTGCTCCCCCAGATTAATATCTCATTTAGATTCTACATTATATTACTGCCTAAGCAGTGCTATAAGGCAAGAAATATGAAGAAAGGCAGATGAGTTGGAAAGAAAGAGGCAAAGCTATAACTATAGTTAGTGCAGAAAACAGTATTTAATAAGTGACTACACCAAGGTCAGTGAATTAAGAAATAATACACAAAAGTCAACTCTATCTCTACATGGTAGCAATTAAATGGAAAATAAACCAAAATACTTGAAATATACCATTGAAAGTAGCACCAGAAAGTATCAACAGCTAGGATCAAATCCAATTAAAAGATGCGTAAGACCCTTTCACATAAAACTATGAAACATTAGTGTGACAAATTAAAAATCTAACTATATAAAGGGGTTGAGGTTTAGCTCAGTTGGTAGAGTGCTGCTCTATACTCTTTGAAGCCCTGGATTCAATCCCCAGCACTGCAGAAATGGAAGAAGGACCTGGCAGCCCATTCCCCAAACAATCCCTAAACAATCAGCCATTGAAAACCCTATGAATAGCAGAGAAGCACTGACATAGTGCCAGGCATGGCACAGTGTTGGGGAGTGTTTCATTCTGTTGTACATAAGGTCGCTATGAGTTGGACCTGACTTGACAGCACCTAACAACAATCATATGAAGAGATATGTTTTGTGCATGTGTCAGAAGATTCAACTTTATGAAGATGTCAATTCAGCACAAATAAATTTAAATTCAGTGCTTATGCCATCAAATTACCAGCAGTATGTGCTAGTTTGTGTGTGTTTAAATGGTAAGGTTGATTCTAAAGTTGTATTCAAATGCAAAGGGCCAATAACAGCCAAGATAACTTTAAATAACAACTTTAAATAATAACAAAGTTGGATGACTAACAAGATAACAAGATTTACTATAAAGCTATAATAACTAAGAGAGTGCTATAATGATATGATTAGATAAACAGAGAATCTAGACAATGACCCACATATAAATGTATACTCAATCTGGAAATATGTCCCCCTGAAATGATGGCCTCTTAAATAAATATTGCTAGTCAACCAGATAACTATATATAATTTTTAAAATGAACATTGACTTAATCTCATAGCATCTGTAAAAATCAATTCTAAGTGAATTTTTCATACATTATTCTGACATACAAGAAAACAGTACTTGACAAGATCAAGTGATTGAAAACCACAAGGAGAAAAAAAGGCAATAGAAAGAGACTATCAGGAGACCCAAATATTGAAGTTATGATTTAAATGGTCAATTTTTAAAAATTAAGTTTCTAGAATGGAGCCCAGAATAATACATTGTTTATGCAAAGACTTCTTAAACAAAGAACATCCTCCAACCACAAATAATAAAGTGGACCAAAACCACTTTGCTTCAACAAAGAGTCCTTCAAGAGACTAAAAAGATAAATGACATTGTTGAAAAAAATATTTACTATACATGCATCCAGTACAGGGCTTAGAACCAGGTTACATTGGAAATTCCTATAAATCAATAAGAGAAAGGCAAACAAACCAATATGAACATAGGCAAAAGACACGAACAGGTGATACATAAAAGATGTTCAGACAGCTGTGAACATTCATTATAGGAATTGGAGCCATTCTTGCCACATTCCTCAAAATGGACTCAAAGGACTTTTGGGAGTGTTCACAAAGGCCTGCATCAGGAACGGTCTGCTGATCCGATGAAATCATCTCCCCTGATTCTAAGATTGTTTAGAGGGTTGAACATGAGCTCAGTGGCAGAGCACTTGCCTAGATTCCCCGCCCCCCCCCCCCCCCCCCCCCCCCCCCCCCCGCCCACACACACACACACAAACATGGATCCCTACCTGCAGGAGAAGAAAAGACTATTTTTACTTAACTAGTGATGGAACTACTGGCTATGACTTTAAGCTTAACCTTACTTAGTAATTGCTCCTGCTCGCCAATCAGCTTGCCAGGCTCCCACAGCATCCAAAGTGCCAGTGGAACTTTCTTTCAAGATGACATGCTAGATGTCTCTGTCCTAATGAAATCTCCAAGCTTTCTTTTGTTCTCTGGACATACCAGAGGCCACCCAAGCCTGTTCATTTGTGTCCTGGATTCCAATCCTTTTCTTTGTTTATTCCCAAATAAAAGTTCTTCTATTAGAGATTTGTCACCCAGTAAGCCTATGAAAAGCCACTAGAACACAATAGCAACAGAGAAATTCAAACTTAAATTACAATGTGTTGTGGCCCTTATAGACAGAGTAGAATGGCTAAAAATTTTATAGGTTGCCCTTTTCTCTCTCTCTTTCTCTCTCCCTCCCCAGTCATACAATTACACCTCTGCCCAGAATATCATCTCCAGTCTTTCCTGCCAAATCATGTTTCTCTTTTTCCTCTAATCTCTGTGGGCATTCCCTTTCAAAACATCTTTCCAGCACAACACCAGCTTTATTCATTTCTGGACCAACACTACTAGCAGTCACTGCTGTCACTCACTCCCATCTTCTGAGAACACATAAATTAATTACCTTTGCTATGTATACAGGGGCGCAGGGCCAGGTAAGCTTCAGTCAAGTGACTGTTACACCTTCTTTGTGCTTATCTTTTCTCTTTTTGTGGAATTTAAGCTTCCAAAGCCTAGGATGCATCTTTTGTCTCTCCATGACAGCCTACAAATGAGCTAGAATTTTCACTGTTGGAATCTAAGAAAAGTGAAACTGCTTTTAGTAATTTTCTTTCTATCTGGTTTTAAAAAGGAAAATTTAATCTATATTTTGATTAATAAAAGTGTTTGGATGAGAAAATATTAGGACTTTATTGTCATTTCTATTGCTTATTGTAAACTTATTACTTGGACAGTCATGATAAACAACCAAAGATTGGAAAAGAATACGAGCAATGGATTCAGAAATAATTCTTATCCTGTGTCAAAGCATCTCCAGATTCTGTCACACAACACTGAAAAAAACTAGGGATGTGTAAGCTGGGGAAGAGGGTTAGGATACACAGCTGCTGTGGGCTTTGGGTGACTGTATAATATTGTCCCAATAAAATAGACAACAATTTAACTTTGGCCAAACAAAGCAAGGTAAAGTCATGAGATTTACACTGGACTTGGCATTCTTCCCTGCTACTATGTTCTTAGGTGCTGTCAGGTCAGGTCCGACATACAGTGACTCTGTGTACAACATAACGAAACACTCCCTGACACTGTGCCCAGCACCATGTCAGTGCTTCTCTTCTATTCATAGGGTTTTCAATGGTGGATTGTTTCAGGATTTGTTTCAAGAGTGGGCTACCAGGTACTTGTTCCATTTTTGTGGTGCTGGGGATCAAACTCAGGCCCTCAGAGAGTACAGAGAAGCATCTACCAACTGAGCTAGCCCTTAGCCCTCCTGCCTCCATAGTCAGAGCTAAATTCTATGCTGTGTTAATTTATGGGTTTTCTCTAGTAGAAAGTAGGATGTGAATCTCACCTCCAACAGGAATCTGAGATGTCTGATTTAGGGAATAGATGGAAGCAGAAATAAGAAGCAACCAACTCACAACCAAAGTACTTTTCATTACAGTGTCAGCCAGTCTTCAAATCTTTGATGTTTCCAATTTCAAATAAATGAAAAGAAAATCAAGTGACATGATTCCAGGAAAATAAATATCATGTGTATAATTAGAAGCTCTTCTGGAGATTGGGCCATGACCATGTGTGATATAATATAGTCTGAGCACTGCATAAAGCCTCTGGAAGCAGAGGAAAAAGGAAAAAGCCCTTGGCCACCCTCTTACCTGGCTGGCTGCCCAGAGTGTCCTGGAGTAGCCAGGAGAATCTCTGAGAATATTCATCTGCTCCTTTCTCCCAATTCTTAAAACTTTATCCCTTTCTGTTTAGCTAATTATAAGGACTTTCATAAAATGTTCAAGATATGTACTTTTCCCCTTTACTCCAGGAAGGGTAAATCTTCATAGTAAATACACATTATTTGTGGTTACTGTGATTTTATGCAATTTGCTAATCTAAAAGCATCAGAACCAAAGTCAGTTGATTTTTTTTGCTGGCTTGGGCTGATTGGCAAGTGCCATTGCTATTGTTGCAATGTCTAGGTTTAGAACAGCAAAGAGAGAGTAGAAAGCTATCTGGCACTGAAGAGTAGAAGACTACAGGGGAACTTGACAGTGGAGAGAATTGTGAAGGGGAAAACTGTACTATTTTTATCAAGTGCCCTTGTGCAGGCAACTGTTGGCTTTCCTAATCTGTGCAATGAGTAAACTGTGCAATGAGTAAACTACAACCTCTTACAGTCATTTGAAAAAGTGTAAGACACAATCCCCAGAAAACTTTGCTCAGACCATGTGGAGCAGAAAAAGAGGTCATGACAGTATGGAGTGATCAGAGAAGGCTTCCTGGAGGAGGCAGTAGCTGGCCTTGAGGTCCAGGTGAAGTTGACAAGGAGGGAAGGAAAGAGAACAGCAGCCCACACAAGAGGCACAGAAAAAGCAAATCCACAGAGGTGAGAAAGATCGAGATGTTTTCAGTGGAAACTAAGGAAAATAGCCTGGCTGAACAGAGAACTTCAGAGAAAAAGCTTACTAAGTATATTTATTTAACTTGAGAGAAGAGAAAGAGAAAAAGAGAGAAAAAGAGAGAGAAAGATGCTTTCCAGTTACACACTTCTTTATTAAAATTTTATTTCTTTTTAACCAGAAGTAATTACAAAATTGGAAAGAGAAAAGTAAATTTAAGACATCAAGAAAAATTGGCTTGGGTACACATACAATGATAATGATGGTGATAATAATAATAATACCACCACCACAATATCGATGTAACTGACAAAAATACCCAGTCCTAGATGAACCCACCATCCACCTTCTCCAGCCCTGTACCTCAGCAACTGAGAACTGCAGGAAACATTTTACCCCCTAGAACAGTGGCTGCACAGTCATCTTTGTATCCTCCTAGTCAATTCATGATTAGGTTCTCCAATAAATTTTAATCTTTTCCATTCTCTTTGAACCTTGATGAACTCCCACTCCTGAGACAGGCCTGTGGAAAGTTTTAGAAATGAGGCTGCTGGATGATCGCAGTCACACCAGGAGTTTGGAATGAGATCTTCTAGTAGTATCTTCCTTGGACTTCCCTTATCCTTGACCTTTCCTTTTCTGAATTTCTCTTGCACATTTTTTACACACTAAGTCCAGAGCTTTCTCCCCTTTGACCTCTCTACTCTCTCACAGTGGTATACTAGTGAACTGGCTTCCAAAAATGTGTGTGTGTGTGTGTGCGTGTGTGTGTGTGTGTTTTCCACACACACTGTGGTGTTTTCCAATTTCTGTGGTGTAAATATTCCCTCCATGTTTGATTTTGAGCCATTACCAGCTACAAATGTTGAAAACCAGTCCTCAAGTTTGGAAGGCTGACTCAGCTCTCTGGTCACCTGGACTGCATTGGGCTCCCTCCTCATTTCCCAGACAGCTCTTCCCATGGGACTCTATTCTCTGGCCTTTGTAGCAATTTTGTGCTTCTTAATAGGGTTACAGCTACCCAGATCAATTGGCTGAAGTACCCTTGAAACACTTCTGTTTGACATATAGCATATTAAACTACATCTTCTACCATTCCAAGTGTTGAGGTTCACTGTCCATCACTCATGAAGTTCAGTATCTAGCAGGACCACATAATGTTAGAGAAAGGAACACAAGAAACATTAGAAAGCCTGGTTCCTCAGCATTCTGGGCATCATGCTCCTGCACTCTTGATAAGAGGCAAGAAATTTAATCTCCTACGCCCTCTCCATCAGTGCTGGCTCACCTTCAATGTGTATATAGTTGCGTGAAGATCATGTTAAAGTGTATATCCTAATTAAGGAGGTGGAGGAGGGCAAGGAAGCTGAGAGTTGTTCAACAAGCTCCCAGATGATGCATATGGTGCTCATCTGAGAACCTAACTTTGAGTAGCATCAGACTAGGTGTGGGTGGAGAGTGTGGTTGCTCACCCCATGCAGACCCTGGATGCCCTGGCTTTTGTGCTGGGCTTTTCATCTACACTCAACAATTTGGGAGGCTACAGGAAGAGCTGCCAGCCTTCACCTCTACTGCCCTCATCTTTTGCTGTATCTTGGCTAAGATACTTAACTGCATCCCATCCTGGCAAACATCCAACCAACATCCCCTGCTCCTCACAGGGTTGTTAAAGCATTTCTCCTGCCTGCACCT
This sequence comes from Pedetes capensis, assembly GCA_007922755.1. Lineage (NCBI taxonomy): Eukaryota > Metazoa > Chordata > Mammalia > Rodentia > Pedetidae > Pedetes > Pedetes capensis. Next base: position 40,093 of record VMDO01010860.1, read on the forward strand.
TCTTTCCCACCTACCCTCTCCATTCTCAACTCATATTCACTTCCCAGGCTAGTCGCCCACAGCACTAGGCTCTCAATCCAGTTTTAGCAGTGCCCTTAGTACAGGTGCATTTCCCACTGCATCTCTTTCTATGGGGACACTTTTCTATTTGTGTTCTCATGCACATAATAGCTACTAACGTCCTCTCTTGAGTCTTCCAGCAGAGTGGTTTCAATCTTCCCTCTGATTCCCTCTGCTCAGAGTCAGGCATGGAGCTCTACATAGGTCACCTCAGGAAGATGACATTCATAAATCCCAACCAGAATCCCCTGACATCTCCCCTTCCTTAATCCTCAGTCCTGCCCCAGCTGAGCTTCCTTTCTCTATGCTGTAAACTTCTTACTGTGTAGTGTGTCATTGGAAAAATCGGCAGCTTTGGGTCACACAGACCCATGTCCATCTCAGCATCAGTATGTGACATGGTAGAGGGTTAGGAGCCCAGAATGTAGGTCCTTTGAGAAGATCTAACCTCACTTTAAATCCCACTTTTACCTCGAATTGTTGTTATTTTTAAGTGTCCAACTCATAGCAACCCTATGCACAACAGGCAAAACACTATTGTCAGTGCTTCCCTGCTATTCATAGGGTTTTCAATGGCTGATTGTTTTTTGGGAGTGGGTTGCTGTGTCCTTCTCCCAAGCCTACGGTACCTGGTGTTCCCAGGTGGTCTCCCACCCGAGTACTGACCAGGCCTGACCCTGCTTAGCTTCTGAGATCTGGCAGGATTAGACTCCACAGTGTTACGGCTGCAGGTTTACCTCTTACTAGGCATATATGAAGGTATGATCAAAAAATACGGTGACTGCTGCCGCTGAGTGCCACCCAGGAGAAAGGCAGGGATCTTCAATATGGAAAGCAGTACCTCAACCTTAGGAGCGGTGTGTGACAAATTTCAGCTTGTTCAGCGCAATCAGGCAGGTGTGAGCTGTGGTTGAGAGAACAGTTAGAGAAATGGGCAGTTTCACCTCTATCATGACAAGGCTCCAAGTCACACATGGCTTCTGGCACAGCGATTTCTGTCAAATAAAAACATTACAGTGTGTCCTCATTCACCTCACTCACCATGCGACTTCTGGCCCTTCTCCTTTACCCCTTCAGAAAGTGACAAGAATGATAGAATAAACATGTTCAAAATACTTCCTAGCAGAGTGTTTTGTGGGAGATTAAGGGCAATGTGGGCTGGGATTTAGCTCAGTTGGTAGAGCGCTGCGCTGCAGTCTCTGAGGTCTTGAGTTCAATTCCCAGCACCGCAAAAATGGGAGAAAGACCTGGCAGTCCACTCCCAAGGCAATCCCGAACAAACAGTCAGTCATTGAAAAACCCTATGAGGGTTGCTATGAGTCAGATACCGACTCGACGGCACCTAACAACAACAACAAGGGCAATGTGTCTTTTATTGTAATACTTCTTTAAAAATTCAAACATTCACTGTATTTTTTTATCACCCCTCAACCTCAACCTTGACACCTCGGATGTTCAAGTAGGTTATTTTGCTTCTTGAAAGCTGCTTCTTGGGAAATAGGGGATAGTTGTACCAAACTCTAGTTGTTGTTGTAAAGGCTAGATATAATAATTCACAGAAAACAGTACAGCGTCCAGCACAGAGTAGTACTATATGACCTTAAGAATGTTATATAAACTCTTTGAGGCTTGGTTCCTCATGTACTTGTGATGACAAAATGAAACAGCGTATGGGAGTGTGGAAACATCCCACATCCCACAGATGAGCCCCCTTGGCTTCCTTCCTCCCCTGTGGGAGTTGCTTCTGAGGTCATGGAAAGTTCTTGTTCTGGGTGCTTTCTCCCTCCTCGGCTGCCCACTGCTCCTATTCTACAAGGCTGTCTTCTACCTTTCCTGGCTCTTCATATGCACTCATCGACTGCAATGACAGTGTGAGGGGAGAACACAATGCCTCCCTTCAAACAATGTAATGGGGAAAGACCAGGGACTTGGGGTATATGGGATAAATATACAAAGCTGTGATCACTTCTACATTAGCTCTTCATTCAGTCATTGGAAAGCAGGCTCTGTGGGAAATACCAAATTGTGTCAGACATAATCCATCTCTATAGATGCTTAAAATGCCTCAAACATGAACCCAACCAGCCAACAATCAGACAATTTACTTTAAGTAAGACTATATGGTGAAAATTCAATCAAAAATAGAAATTCTATATCCTAAAAAGCCAATACTCCAATTTAAATTTTATCTCAGTTGGTAGAGTGCTTGCTCTGCACTCTCTGAGGCCCTGGGTTGAATCTCCAGAACTGAAAAAATGAGAGAAGGACCTGGCAGTCCACTCTCAAAATATTCCCAAAACAATCAGCTATGGAAAACCCTAACAGCAGAGAAGCACTGACATAGTGCTGGGCGTGGCACAGTGTCAGGGAGTGTTTCATTTTGCTGTACATAAAGTCACTCTGAGTCAGTCCAGATTTGGCAGCACCTAACGACAACAAAGCTGGGGTTTAGCTCAGTTGGTAGAGCACCTGCTCTGCATTCTCTGAGGAGGCGGGTTCAATCCCTAGCACTGCACAAATGGGAGAAGGATGTGGCAGTCCACTCCTGAAGTAATCCCGAAACAATCAGCCACTGAAAACTCTATGAGGGTTGTTATGAGTTGGACACAACTCAACAGCACCTAACAACAATTATTTTGGGGCTGGGATTTAGCTCGGTAGAGCACCGCTCTGCAGTCTCTGGGGTCTCAGGTTCGATTCCTAGCACCACAGATATGGGAGAAGGACATGGCAATCCACTTCTGAGGCAAGCCTGAAACAATCAGCCATTGAAAACCCTATAAGGATTGTTATGAGTCAACACAACTCAGTGGCACCTAACAACAACAACAATGACAACAACATGTTTTTGTGGTAGTCAGCTGAGTAAATCAGTCTTTTCCTTTCCCTTTCTCTATTATTTCCAATTTTACTTTGATGCTTGTCTAAAAGAAGAAACTGCTAGTGAAACCATTACTAATCCAAACCAAAGTGAATTTTGTCCTACTTTCTCTTGCCTTATGAAGAGCCCTACAGATTAGGCTTAAAGAAAAAAAATTGGCAGGGGGGGTTAGTGAGGAACTAGAATTCAGAAGTGTGTCAACTAATTGGAAAAGAAGAAAATCCTAAGAAACAAGATTTTGGAGACAATGCAGATGATCCTATTTGCAAATGTTTCTACTTTCTCAATTCTGGACTGGCAAGTAGAATTACCTGGGAAGATTGTTTTTTAACTTACCAAAACCCAGCCTCCACATTCAACCAACTAAATTTGAATTTCTGGGCATTAGTATTTTTATAAGCTTCCCGGGAGATTCTAGTGCACAGTCTGCCCTTGGTGACAACAGCAAATGCTACCTGTTAGGTAGATTAGTAAAGGAAGATAAGGGTCCAACTTTATCTGAGACTATGCTCTCACTCTGTTTCTGTCCTCCAGCCAAAGCCTTTTTTTAATTCCCTAAATGCATCCAACCCTCCCACCCTAGAGCCTCACAAAGGTCCTCTGCCTAGAATTTTCCCCCTCTTTTTTCACCCATCCAATTCTAACTCATTCTCTAGGCTCAGTTCAGTGAAAGCCCAAAGGAAACCTAGACTGTAGTATCCTGTTTTTCTCTTCATCACCTGTTTTATGTAAATGATATGATTTTTGTATAATGTGACCTTTAACTTACTGTGTTTTAGCTGCATGTCCTACTAAGAAAGGAGTTCTCAAAGTGTGTTCCCCAGACCAACAGCATGAGCATCACCTGAGAACTTGTGAAGAACATAAATTCTTCAGACCTACTAAATCAGACACCCTGCAGGTGAAGCCATTGTTGCGGGTTTCGCCAGCCCTCAGAGGACTCTGATGGACACTGAAATTTAATCACCACTGGACTGAGGGCTGACTTCCTTGAGGGCCAAGAACCACATCTGCTTGTTTCATTACCTCACCCTCAGAATCTATCTTAGCATCTTGTGAAAGGTATACACTTCATAAACATTTGTTGGATGAATAATGGAATGGCCGAAGAAGCTGAGGTGGAGTCTCGAGACCTGGAGGTGGCAGGGCATATTCATGTAAGTAAAAGGTAAACTCTTTCTGATATAAAACCATATTGTTGTTGTTGTTAGGTGCCATCGAGTCGGTATCCGACTCATAGTGACCCTCTGTACAACAGGGGAAACACTATTATCAGTGCTTCTCTGCTGTTCATAGGGTTTTCAATGGCAGATTGATTTTTGGGAGGGGTTACCAGGTCCTTCTCCCAAGCCTACAGCTTCTGGTGTTCCCAGGCAGTCTCCCATCCAGGCACTAACCAGGCCCGACCCTGCTTAGCTTCCGAGATCTGACGGGATTGGATGCCACAGGCCTACAGCTGCAGGCACATAAAACCATATACATGGTGGGAATTTATTTATCCTCAGTCAGTGCTGATGGCAAAGTCAAGCTCATTTAGAGCCTTAGCAGGGCTTATGAAAGATGTTGGTTTTTAGCTTAAGGGAAACTGCAAGATATCGAAGAATCTGAACAGTGGAATGGCAACTTTACAGGAAGGATAGACAAGGCTATAGCTAAAAGGTATAAGGTTGGAGGAGGAACTTTGTTACAAGAGGAAGGGGCAGCAATAGTGACAAATGAGAAAAAAGGGTCATGGAAGAGAAGGACCACACGTCTCTCAGGAGAGCTGGTGGGACCAGGTTGAGCTAAGGCCATGGGGAAACAGAGAGAGGAGACACTGAAGAAGGGGACTGCAGGAACAGAGGAACTGGGGGTGTCTTCTGAGGCACAGGAAGACTCTGGGAAGCAGGCGAGGATGTGTACACTCAGGGAGAGGCGGTGGAGACGGTGGAGGAGGCACAGCGTGAACAATTCAACTTCATCAGTCTCCCGCAGGAAGGTGGGCACTAGGCCTAAAGGCAGAGGTCGTGGCCTGTGACAGTGTCTGTTAGGTAGGCACAGTCTCATTTAATGTCAGCCATGAGGGCCATTTACTTTCTAGTCATGGGGCCATTTAATGGCTGAGCATGAAGAATTTAGAGTAGCTCAGCATCCAGTGAAACCTCCTACCCTTATTCTATTAATGGTGCCCGGATCCTGGCCTTGATCCTTGGAATGTTGTAACTCAGATCGCACACGGCTTCTTATCTTCTGACATTGCTGGGTGAGGTTGTGCATTTTTCATTCCTAATCCTCTTTTATTCGTTTACCTAGTCTGTGCCTGGTAGTGTTCTAGAAGGCCAGGTTTAAATCCTCTTCTCGGATCCTATTCTCACGCTGGGGTGTCCTCTTTCTGACGCCAGATTTTGTAGATGACAACTGTGCAGCAAGTGACACTTGTTAGCACCTTCAGAGGAGGAGTTCTGCCCCACCAAGAACAGCAGCCTTAGCATGTCAACTCACTCCACAGTTCTAGGTTGCCAAGAAAGACAAGACTCTCACAGACACTGGATGGGTAAATGCTTTACTCGCATAAGGAAGACATAGGGCAAGATCAATTTCGACAGTGGGCGTCAGTCACCCATCACCAGCAGCTGAGGCAAGGTGATGATTTTCATGCACTCCTCCCATGCTGCAAGCTACAAGCAAGGGACCCAGTTGCATCCAGAAACAGATAGAGTAGCTGGGTTGGCCAGGCTTAAGAAAACAAAAGGACGCCGGCGCAGTCGCGCACGCCTGTCATCCCAGCCGCTCGGGAGGCGGAGGCAGGAGGATTGCAAGTTCGAGACCAAAGGCAGTCTGCATAACTTAGCGAGACCCTCTCTCAAAAAGTAAAAAACTGGGCTGAGGATGCAGCTCAGGATCCAGCAATTGCAAAGTATGCAAGTGCAAGGCCCTGGGCTCAACCCTCAGTACCAGAAAAAAAAAGAAAACAAAAGAAAAAAAAAGGACTACCCCCACCACAGTTATAGACCACACGGGTTGTGAAGGCTCTTACCTCTTAGTAAGGAAGTGTTCTAAGTCCAAGTCTCATTCTTTTTTTTTTTTTTTCCCCCCGCAACACAGGGGGTTGAATTCAGGGACTCACTTATGCTAGGCATGTGATCCAATACTGAGCCACACCCTTTTTAGTTAGGGGTTCCTTTTTAGTTTGAGATAAGGTCTCACTGAGTTATGCAAACTGCTTCTAGCCTCGAACCTGCGATCCTCTTGCCTCTGCCTTCCAAATTGCTGGCATTACAGGCATGCACCACTGCACCTGCCACAAAGGCTCATTCTTATGCGACCATGCAGGGATCTTGAGAAGCTTAGAGTTGAAGGAAGCTTTTGGGGTCATTCTGTCTACTTCCATATGTATGTCACTTCATCCATTGCCTCTTAGATTTGGTTGTCAGATATCAAGAAGCTCCATTAGTTGTCCCAACTCTTCTGCCATGTCCCAGTGAATCTATCCAGTTACCAACCATCCCCAGATCTGGTTCAAGTAGCTACTATGCCAAAATTCTGACCCTTCAAAGACTAAATATACAAACAGACAATGGTCAGAACATAGATGGTCATGGAACCCTGACTTACAAGCTGTGCAGCAACCAATCCAGGAAGCAAAAACCTCAGTCTCTTGCAATCAGCCCAGAGGTCTGGAATTAGTCAATGACTACTGGATTCTATTTTTTTTTTCTTTTTCTTTCTTTTCTTTCCTTCCTTCCTTCCTTGCTTCCTTCCATTTTTCCTTCTCTCTCTCTCTCTCTTCTTTTTTCTTTCTCTTTCTCTCTTTCTCCTTCTGTATAAGGAGGCTGAACCCAGGGCCTCCCACATACTTTGCAAGTACTCCACCACTGAGCTGCATACCCAGCCCCTTATCTATTTATTTTTAATCTTGAAACAGGGTCTCACTAAGTTGTGCAGGCTACCTCTGGCCTCAAACTCATGATCCTTCTGCTTCAGCCTCCCAAGTCACTGGGATTACAGGTGTGCACCATGGCACTGAGTTTAGGCAGTTTTTCTGTTGCCCTTTAATAGTTGGCTCTTTGTTGGAAATTTAACATCCTTTTTTCCCTTCTATTTAGTATTATGATAAAGATTTCCCACATTTATATATACAACAATGAGGTCTGAAGTCACTTTAGCATATGGTCTTATTTCTGATATGCTAATTTTGGTAGATATTTTTGGCATTTAGTGCTAACAATTGAAATAAAAAGCCACCACCTACACTCTACTATAGTTGTTTTTGACTTAGAGTTCATTTTCAAATTGATGATGTATCATCTTAATAAAACTTATTTTCTATTGCTGTATTGTCTCCCTACTGAACTAATATAGGAAGTTAATATTACAAACCAATGAATGGTTAATGATTTCAGCATCTAGGTAATCAGCCCTTTCTAACTAGAGAAGAAATGAGTTTCATGATAAGGGGCCATGTCTTAGGTCTTCCAAATACACCTCCCACCATGCATCCATTCCAGAATTTTCAATTGTATCCATACTTTAATATAATAGCCAATAGTATGAAGATTTTAGAAAATGTATCTCAGGTCATATCTACACTAGACAAATCATTAACATTGCAGGCTGACTTCTTTTCATCAAAGAATGAAAATTATCCTCTTCTTTTGACAGATAAATATGGTTCACTAGAAAAAGTTGCAATTTTTAAATATTTAAATATCAACTATGTGCAAGATATTGTGTTTGCTACTCTAAAACAGGCTGAACAAAACATGGCAGGTTTATTCTCCAGTTTCCCACTTTTTAAAATGTGTTTCTTAGGTGGGGGCTGTGATGCATGCCTGTATTCCCAGTGATTTGGGAGGCTGAGGCAGGAGGATCACAAGTTCAAGGCCAGAGGCAGCCTGCATAACTAGTGAGACATCCTCTCAACATTAAAAAAATTTTTTTAAAATAAAAAAATAAACAGGCTGGGGGTACTGCCCAGTGGTATAGCACTTCCAAAGCATGTGTGAGGCCTTGGGTTCAATCCTCAAGTATGGTAAACCAAAAGCCAAAAAAAAAAAAAAAAAGTATTTCTTCATTTCTAGGGTTTTTGTTTTGTTTTGTTTGTTTGCTTTTAGGTTTTTGCTGAGGATTGAACCCAGGGCCTCAGGCATGCTAAGCACCTGTGCTATACCACTCAGCTGTACCACTGCCCCTGAGTCCTAACTTTTACCTTTCAATGTTACTTCTATAGGCATTGATGTCTGTAGATGTCTTAGAATACCATAAAAATGGTTATTTATTTATTTATTTGGTTCTTTTGGCACAACTTCTTTGACCCTTTGGCCAAACCAATTTGGCTGCATTTAGGGAAGTTTTAAAATTAAAAATAATATTTCTCAAATTTGCTTTTTGGGGGTATTAGGTTATCTGAAAAGCACATTTGAAGTAGATTCCAGAAAACACAATCTGACAAACAGAAAATGTTGTTTTTGATAACTATCCACTTGTTTTGCAGGTATGAACATCTTGGTGTTTGATAAAAGGCATACCAGTATGTCATTCTTCCTCTCAAATTCCAGTTCTCTATCTGTGAACACAGCCCTTTTATAATTAGGAGGTTACCCGTTGTGAAATACACTACTTATTTGATAACAGATATTCAAGGAAAAGAGCCATTTTGATAAAATGTATGGTTAGTTATGTGTTAAAATAGAAAGATGGTACATCTTAGGATCTAGGAAATATAATTTTCTTATAAAAATATACAGTATATAACAGTTTTCCCCATAAGCATTCCTATATATATTTCAATGTATCTCCCTCCTTCCTCCCACCCATCATCTATGTGGGAAAACCTCTGTCACAGTAAATATATCACAGTCTCACATCCTGATTAACACATGGCATCAGCAGAAGCACACTTCTCATATAAGTGATGCAAATTTCACGTTTGGGTGCCATTTTCCCTTTGTTAAATATTTCAGTGCAAATGAGAATTTCAGTGTGATGATGTTGTGGGAAGTTTAAATTTACAACAGTCAGGAAATTCCCAAAGTAGGTGAAGAGCTTCTAAACATCGCATGTGCACAGGGTAGTTAAGCATAAATATCCTTGTTCCTAACATAGATTTTCATTGCACTTAGAGGCGTTTAAATCATATCACAAATAAAACTGGATCCTTTCTGTGTTGACTATTTAACTTTAATTATTTAGTACCAATCACTTCCTACAACCCAATACACAGGTTAGATGTAACATTTTGAGCAAAGTTAAACATGGCTCCTAACCATGCAGGAGAAAAATGTAAAGTAGAAGATAAAAGATAAACAGGAATAGAAGATGACATAATCATCTGTCACCCTCCCAAAGGATACATTGGTTTTCATGTCAGTGTTTTTTGCTTTCTTTTTCCATGCTTTCCTTGGCAGCGTGTTGCTGGGTTAGCAATATTCATGTACAGGACTGAAAGAGACAGTCAGACAACAGTTAATTGCCTTTAGGTATCTCTGATACAGAACCTGGCTTGTCCACTAACAGATTTTGGACAGTGGTGATAAAACACAGGTGTTAAGATATGAATCTCAAAGCTACTGAAGTAAAGATAGTTTTTTTTTATATTTGTGTATATATTCATCTTTCAAGTACAAAGCAAAATGTACTGCAGACAAAGTCCGTAGAGAAAGTAAAGACTTCTGATTCCAGCAAACAGTAAACTATTCCCTAACAAACAAGTAGAAGGGCTAGATAAAACAAAACAGTATGTGTTTTTTAAAATACAAGTTTATGGCAGTCTCTGTAAGAGAAGATAATGCACAGATGATAGAAATTCTAAGAAGGAGCTGAAACCCCACAAAGAGTGTGTTCTGATGAAGCGGCTGTTCTAGAAAATATTTATCCATGGCAGTAATAAGGGACAGAATAGTTTCTTTCTTTATACTGACTTAAAATTCTGCAAATTTTACTTCCGAATTCAAATCTTATGGGCACAGACTTTACATGTATAACTTAATGAGTTTTAAAAACATGTGTATGTCCATAAAGCCTGCAGTTGTACCACTGTGCAGTTGTACCACTGCTGTGTCCAATCCTGTCAGACCTCAGAAGCTAAGCAGGGTCAGGCCTAGTTAGTAACTTGGATGGGAGACGGCCTGAGAATACCAGATACTGTAGGCTTGGGAGAAGGACTTGGCAACCCACTCCCAAAAATCAATCCACCATTGACAACCCTATGAATAGCAGAGAAGCACTGACAATAGCGTTCTGCCTGTTGTACATAGAGTCACTACAAGTCAGACACTGACTCAATGTCACCTAACAACAACAATATGTCCAGGAAACTGATACCCTCAATCAACATAGCAACATTGCTCTTGTCCTCGCAAACTCCTACAAGACCTCTTCTAGTTAATTTCTATACCCACTGGCAATTTTTTTTGGATTCTTATTGCCATGTGGTACTGTCATCATCTTCCTGAATTTTATATGAATGGAATCAGTGTATGCATTCTTTTGTGTATAGCTTTTTCATTGAATATAGTATTTCGGAAATTCAAACATGATATTATGTATTTCAGTATCACTCTTATTTACTGCTGAGTAATATTCCATTGTATAAACAGAATTTTTGCCCAGTGGTTGTTTCTAGGGTCTGGAAATTGTGAATAAAAGTGTTATACACATTTTTGAGGGAGAAGGACCTGGCAACCCACTCCCAAAACTCAATCCACCATTGAAAACCCTATGAACAGCAGAGAAGCACTGACAATAGTGTTTTGCCTGTTGTAAGTAGGGTCGCTATGAGTTGGATACTGACTCGACAGCACCTAACAACAACAACACATTTCTGAACAAGTCATTTTGTTTTCATTCCTTTTGGGTAAATACCTAGAAGTAGAATTGCTGGATAATAAAGTAGTTATATTTTTAACTTTTAAAGAAACTATCCAAATGTTTTCCCAAGTTATCTAAATAATCTATAACCTTAGCTATTCTATTGAGTATGTAATGGTCTCATTTTTAATTGCATTTTCTTGATAACTAATAATGCTGAGAACTTTTTCATGTGGCTCAACTGACTATTGCATATGCTTCTTTGTGTGAAATGATTGTTCTTTTGTCCACTTTAAAAGTTGGTTTGTTGTTGTTTGTTTCTTTTTCAATACTGAGGTTGCCTCACACATGCTAAGCAAGTGCTCTAATGCTGCACTGAACCCTTAACTCATGATCCTCCTGCCTCAGCCTCCCAAGTTGCTGGGATTACAGGCATGCTTCATAGCACCCAGCTTGGGGTGGTTTTTAATTGTTGATTTATGAGAATCCTTTCTATATTACAATGTAAGTCCTTTGGAAGACGTAGTTTTGCAAATATTTTCTTCCTTTCTTGGCTTGAATTTTCATTTCCTGGACAGTATCTTTGAGCAGAAGTTTTAAATTTTATGAAGGATAATTTATCTTTTTTTTCGATTTCATGCTTTTTGTGTCTTGTCGAATGAATCTTTGATTACCTCAAAGTTAGGGAAAATTCTCTTTCATTCATTCATCTTCTAAAATATATATAGCTTTAAGTTTTATATTTTAACTGGGCCTGGTGGCCCACACCGGTAATCGTAGCTTAGGAGTTGGAGGTAGGAGAATCCCAAATTCAAGGCCAGAGGCAGCCTGCATAACCTAGTGAGATCCTGATTCAAAATAAAAACTAACAATAAAAAATGGGCTGTGCATGCAGTCTGGTGGTAGGGCACTTGCAAAAACATGTGTGAGGCCCTAGTTTCAACTCTGAAGTATCACACACATAAAAATTATGTTTAAATCTAAAATTCATCTTAAATTAATTTTTACATAAGGTGTGAGATAGAGAATCAAGATATTTTGGATTTATACAGATTTTTTTGTTTGTTTGCTAACAAGACTTGTTTTTCTTTATCAATTTAATTGCTTTGGTCCTATTGTCTAGAATCATGTAGTCATATTTCTGTGGGGCTATTCTGGAGTCTATGCCTGCAGCCTTACCACTGTGGCATCCAATCCCATCAGATCTCGGAAGCTAAGCAGGGTTGGGCCTTGCTAGTACTTGGATGGGAGTTAGCTCAGTTGGTAGAGCGCTGCTCTGCATTCTCTGAGGTCCCGAGTTCGATTCCCAGCACCACAAAAGTGGGAGCAGGACGTGGCAACCCACTCCCATGGCAATCCCGAAAACAATCTGCCATTGAAAACCCTATGAGGGTCGCTATGAGTTGGACACGATTCAATGGCACCTAACAACAACAACAGTACTTGGATGGGAGACCACCTGGGAATACTAGGTGCTGTAGCTTGGGAGAAGGACCCGATAAGCCACTCCCAAAAAACAATCAGACATTGAAAACTGTATGAATAGCAGAGAAGCACTGGCAATAGTGTTTCACCTGTTGTACGTAGGGTCACTATGAGTCAGATACCAACTCCACGGCACCTAACAACAACAACCCCACTCTGGATTATATTAATATATTTTTCCATCATTTTGCCAATACTATACTGTCTTGATTATTATAGCCCTGAAGGAAGTCTTAAAATCAGGTTGTGTAAGTTTGTTCATTTCAAAATTATTTTAGCTATTTTAGCCTCTTTGAGTGTCTATATAGGTTTGGACCTGTTTGCTAATTTCCCAAAAAGAAAAATTCTGATTGGATTTTATCTGGAATTGCATTGAATATACAGTATAAATAAAGTTAGGGAGAATTGACATCTCAACAATACCAAGTCTTTCAATCCATGAACAGGACACATCCTTAATTCACTTACGACTTCATTTCTCTCAGCAATGTTTGATAGTTTTCAGTTTAGAAGTCTCACTCACGTTTGAATATATTTACTGTAATCATTTAATTTTTTATGTTGTTATAAATGATATTAATTCTTCAAGTTTAAAGTAATTGCTTATTTTTAGTATATAGAAATAAATTTTATCATTTTAAATTATTTGCTGTGATCATTATGAAGTTTATGACATGATACAGTTTGAAAAAATATATTTTGGGGAATCAGGTGACCCAAAATACATTCATATCTGGTTCTGTCTACGAGTCTTGGCTCTTTTTATTTTTTTTGGTGGGGGTATCTTATGCTTTTATTCTTTTTTTTATTAGTATCTTATTTATACATGTGGTGGGGTAGAGAGTAATAAGTCAGTTGATATATCTCTTATGCAACTATCAGATCAGTATTGCTTACACTTCCATCTCCTTAATCATTTTACAGAACAAAATAAACAAAGAAAAAAGTAAGAATTTTAATTAGCATGTAATGACAGTCATATGGGACAATGGGTTATATCATTTTTTTGTATTTTCACAGAGTTGTATCCTATATGTTACATTTTTTCTCTCCCTCTTTACCCCTCTGCATTGTTCCCCTTCCCTCTCATTACTTGTCCAATTCCTCCCAGTTGTCCCCTCCCCCCTCATATTGGGTCCACTTGTAATTTCCCATCTTAGATAATTATGAGTATACATTTATATACACATATATATAGGTATTATAAGGTTTGTTTCAGAAATGAATTTTAATTCTGTACATTGAACTTTATCTTAAGTTGCTAGATTAATTAGTTTGCATAGAATTTTTATAGAGTCTTAAATTTTTCTATGCAAATGACCATGTCATCTACAAATAAAGACATTTTTCCATATTCTTTTCTGATAGATATGTCTTTTATTTCTTTTTCTTTCTTTATTGCACTGTCTAGGATTAATAAGACCATGTTGAATAGAAATGGTATGGACATTCTTACCTTTGTCCTCATCTTAGGGGTAAATCACTCAATATTTTATAATTAAGCATGGTGTTAGCTGTAGATTTTTTTGTAGATACCTGTTATCAAACTGGGGAAGTTCTTTTTTATTCTTGTTTTGCTAAGAGTTTTTACCACGAGTGAGTATTAAAATTCATGAAAGATTTTTCTTCATCTATTGGGGTGATCACTTGTTTTCCCTTTCTTTTCCTCCTGTTAACATAGGGAACTACATGGATTATAATAGATTGATTTTTAAATGCTAATTGACTTCTTATTTCTTATTTAAACCACTTAATAATGTTCTACCTCAAAATTTTTGGGTAGGAAACACTACCCATGAGCATGGAAAATTCAGGTCACCTATAGAATCAATCTATCACAAAATTCATGAGAATTTTTGTGTCTTTCTAAAAGGATCCTCAGCTAAGAGAGGTGGCACAACACTAAAATCCCAGGGACCCGGGAGATGGAGGTAGGAGGTTCGCAAGTTTGAGGCTAGAGGAAGCCTGTGTAAGTTAGTGAGACCTTGTCTCAAAATAAAAAGTAAAAAATGGCCTGGGAGTGCAGCTCAGTGGTAGAGTGCCTCCAAAGAATGTATGAGGCCCTGGGTTCAACCCTTCAGTACTGCAAATTAATTAATTAATTATTAGAATCTTCATATTACACAGAGTGGAGGATATTGTTGAGCAGGAAACGTATGGTAACAATATAACCAGATGCAGAGAGGCCTTGTGAAGGAAGAATTCTCTAAAGGGATAAGGAATGAGAAAGACCTGACTTTTTCCTATGGACTGTCCCCTCTGGGCATCAGAATCTTCAACCATGGCCTCAGTCTATTCAGGCTGCTATAACAAAATACCTTAGGCTGGGTAGCTTATAAATAATAGGGCTTTATTTCTCACAGTTTTGAAGCCAGTCCGACATCAAGGAACCAGTAGATTCAGTGTCTGGGAAGGCTCTTTCTCTGCTCATAGGTGATGGCTTCTGCTTCATCCTCACACGGCAGAAAGGGCTAGGACACTCATTTGAACCTCTCTTTAAAGGGCAGATGGCAGAGCCTTCATAACCTAATCCCACACGTAGGCACCACCTCTTAATACTATCTCATTGGGGATTCAGTTTCAATGTGATTTGAGGGGCGAGCTGACATTCAGTCCACAACCATACCTATGTTTAGCTATGCCTAAAAGGCTGTTTAACTGTGAGAAAATTTAATGATAATGAAAAGGTGTTTTCTGAGAATAGCGACACATATTCTACTGCACTTGAAAGGGAACAGAGAAGGTTCTGATACAGGCCTCATGTGCTGCCTCTTTATGAAACTATTGTTGTTGTTGTTGTTCTTGTTGAGTCATGTCCACCTCATAGTGACCCTCATAGAGTTTTCAATGGCTGACTGTTTCGGGGTTGCCTCAGGAGTGGATTGCTACATCCTTCTCCCATTTTTGTGGTATTGGGAATTGAACTTGGGACCTCAGAGACTGCAGAGTGGCACTCTACCAACTGAGTTAAATCCCAGCTCGTTGTTGTTGTTAGGAACCCTTAATTGGTGTGGAAGAGTAATCACTGATGAACTGGCCTCATCTTCATGATGAGTCTTATCACTGCCATTCATGCCTGGATCAGTGTGGCTTTTTCCTCAAGAGTCAGTTTCAAGTTTTGGCCTTCCCAGTATGTGCTTATTTAAATACTACCTTCAAGCATTGACTTTTACTCGTTAGTCTGAATATTTCTGCTGCTTCCTGTCTCTAACAAGCATGCTGGCTCCTTTCTTTCTTTGTAGCTAGGGATGAGATACGTTTCATTCAGTTTTCTTGAGACAAAGATATGAAAGGCTTTCATCCCTATTTTCCTTATAAAGCTCTCTCTGTGCTTGAAATTTTTGTGCAACACCTTGCTGCCTCCCATCAACAATACCATAGCACTTCTAGTTAATTAATTTATTTCTGAAACCATATGGATTTCCCTACAAGCAATAGGAGCAGAGAGAGGCTACAAAAGCGGCCGGATCATTTCTCTCACCTTTTCTAAAGCTGGTATTGATAATAGTGGTCTGTAAGTGGGATTTATTTGCTTTTCTAGATAGAATGAATGAAGAAATAAAAATTTTAAAGCCTGGGAGAAGCTAAAATATGAAAGTGTAAATTCCTTGAGAGTTTAGTATGCCTATTGCTACATTCAGGCTACATTCAAGGGAGTAAGAGTTTGTGGCTTCTTTTTTGTTTGGATGGGTTTGTTTGGTTGCTTGTTTTTGATGCGAGGAATGAAACCCAGGGCCTCCTGCGCGTGTCAGGCAAGAATTCCACTACTGAGCTACATCTCCAACCATGACACATGACCTTCAAGAGGTGATTAGGTTGTGAGGCCTCTATTCTCATGAATGGGTTGATCGACTCCTGGATTGGGGGATTAGTGTGTTAAGGGGTGAATCGGTTACCTCAGGAATGCATGTGCCGCACTGTCTGTGTGATGCCCTGTGCTCCCTTCAGACTCTACAGGGTCCCCTCCAGCAAGAAGAACCTCCCCAGATGCATCCCTTCAGCCTTGGACTTAGCCCCCAAAATGTAAGACATAAATGTCTTTTCTTTACAAACTACCCACTCTGTGGTATCCGTCAGTTACAGCAACAGTGGACTGACACACTACATGACACTTGATGCCAACCCTTACTGTTGTCAGGTGTTGTCCAGTCAGGTCCGACTCATAGTTACCCTCATTGGGTTTTCCATTGTTTCCAGAGTGGGCTGCTATGTCCTTCTCCCTTTTTATGTTGTGCTCGGGATGGAACCCAGCGCCTCAGAGGGCACAGAGCAGTGCTCTATCAACTGAGCTAACCCCCAGCCCCAGCAGAGCCAGCATCCCGCAGACGCTCCATACCCACGGGAATGTGTTGGATAAACGAGCACTGCTGTGTTCAGTGGGGCTGTGCTGGCTTCCCAGGCCGAAAAAAACAAACAACAACAACAAACAAAAAAAAAAAAAAAAAAAAACAAGCAGCTGAAAATACCCTAGTGACACTGGGCCACCTCACCACACAGGCGACATTAGCTCTTGAGCTGTTGAACAGCCCTCAGCTCATGTGAAGATCTCCGTCAATAAAGGCAGGCTTTCTCTCTCTCAGTGATCAGATTTCAGGTGCTTTGGTTTGTCTGTAAGGGCAGAGTTCTTTACTCAAGGTTCCAGGCAGGATTTACCCATAGCTGCTCAGACCTGGAATGGCTTTTACAGGTCTGGTCAGGTCAAGGCTGCTGGGACTCAGACCTGGTGCTTCATGGCTTCTCAGTCTAAAATGTCATTTGACACCTGCTCTGTAATGACAGATAAAAAAGGAAGAAAACATTTTGTCTGGCGTGGGGTGAGTGTCGGAAGGGGAAAAGAGATGAGACATGACCCTGTGTGCAGTTCAGGAGTGGAGGAGGCCAGGCTTTGGGAGGCAGAAGCAGAGGCCAGGGAGGACCACAGGGCTGGGGTGGATCTGGGGGGGGGGGAGGAGCTCAGAGCCTGGGGCTCTGCAAGGCTATCGTGGAGGCTGATGAGCAGAAGCAGAAAGGGGAGAGTCGGGATGGAGAACCAGCAACAGGAGAGGCCTCGGAGCAGCCATAACCCAGCCGGGCCACCTGAACAGGAGGCAGCCACTTTGTTTCGGCTACTGGGCTGCTGCTGCTGCTGCTGTTGCTGCTGCCTCCCCCTTGGCCGGACACAGCCACAGCTGAGCGGTGAGTCAGCACCAGGCAGCCATTCAGGCCGTCTGAAGCCAAGTTTCCAGTCATTTCTGAAAAAACCAAAAGGACAAAAAGATCAAGGAGGAGCTGTGTCTTTCCTCCTGTTTCTTTAGAACTCGGGTGAGTGAACCCATCGGGTGTGACTCATGAAAGCAGCCCTGTCTTTAGGGCACTGTGGCCCTGAGGCAGGGGAGGCAACTGTAACCAGCTTTTGCCCACGAGAGGGACTGTTGCCAGCAATGCCAAAGGGCAATGAGGCCAGCCCAGCAGTGACATGTGAGGAACTGTCAGAGCACCACCGCCCACTAAAAATCCACCTCCAGAGGCCAAGTGAGGGCTGGCACTCGCCCAAGAGGCAGGGCAGGCCAGCTCACCCACCGCCTGGGTTTTAGTAGCTGATCAACAAGATCCTGTCTCACCTGTTGTCCCTGCAGGCCCTCTCCACACCCCCAGAGCCTCCGTCTGGGTTTTTGGTGGCACAGAACTGCACACACCGTTCACCTTCCCCAAAGTCCACCCTTTGAGGACATCCACGTGACAGCCAGTCACAGTGCAGGTCCTGCTCTCAACGATCTTGATCCAAATCCTGTCTCCACCACTTAATGGTTGTGTTTACCTTGGATAGATTTCTTAATTTCTTTAATTTCATCTTTATTGTAAGACAGGACTGTTGTTAGGTGCCGTCCAACTCATAGCGACCCTATGTACAGCAGAACAAAACACTCCCAGACACTATACTATGCCCAGCACCATTGTGCTTCTCTGCTATTCATAGGGTTTTCAATGGCTAATTTTTCTTTGGGAGTGGGTTGCAGGGTCCTTCTTCCAAGCCTACAGCACCTGATATTCCCAGGCAGTCTCCCATTCAAGGACTAACCGAGCATGACCCTGCTTAGCTTCCAAGATCAGATGAGATCGATGTCACAGTGGTAGCAGGCATAAAACAGGATAGATGTATAGTATCATGGGGTCCTTATAAGTATCAAGTATAATCTCCTATGTAAAACACAAGTATCTGCTGCATAATAAGTACTCTCTAATAATCCTCCTTGGGCTGGGATTTTGCTCAATTGGTAGAGAGCCGCTTTGCAGTCTGAGGTCCAGAGTTCCATTTCCAGCACCACAAACATGGGGAAGGGACTTGGCACTCCACTCCTGTGGCAACCCCAAAACAATCAGCCATTGAAAACTGGGTTGCTATGAGTCAGACTCAACAGTCCCTAACAACAACAACAACAACAAAATCCTCCTCATCACCAGCTTATCACCACCAGGAGCAAGGGCAGCTCTTTCTCAACTCAGACAATACCTGCTCTGTGTCTTCCCCCCTCAGCGTGCTGTTCCCCAGTGTGTGCCAAAAGTAGAGGATTTAAATAATGTCAAGACTGAGAAGAAACATTCCCTTCAACACCAGACCTTTCAGGACATTTCAAACCCCACCAAGCACATTAAAGGACAGCACATATTTATTATACTATTGTTCAGTCTGATGGAAGGGTAAATGGCAAGGGCACCCTAAAAATTTTGACTAAATAAACAATTTCTGGACTTTCCTGGAAACCAAGCCATATGCCCCTTCCTCAGATAAAGTGTTTTATGACCTGCTTAAAACAGGAAAGCTACTCTGGAATCCAATCTAGTGCAGAGACAAGGGCATCCATAAGCAACTAACTGGAGCGCCATCACCGTGTCAATGCTATCATTTAGATGATGAAGATGATAATAGTAATAATGGTAATGACAGCCACTATTTACTGAGTTTCCATTATGTGTCTGGAATATACTAGTCAATTTCTATATCTCAATGTGTTTAATCTTTACAACTAACAACCATTCAAGAAAAGGTATCATTACTCTAATAGTGCAGAGGAGGAAATGAAGGAAGCGTGGTTCAAAGGTTGGTCCCTCAGCTAGTAGCAGAGCTACATTAGCTCCTGGTAATTTTGGTCTGTCTGACTCCAGAAGGACTAATCTACACATGGTGGCCAGAGGCCAGGAGAGGTGCAGCTGAGCAGCGCTTGATGACATAGCAAAGCCCGTTAGGGAGGCATCATCGAGGGGAAGAAATTGACCTTATAGAACCAGGAGTTCACCAGGCCAGTAAGGAAGAGCTTTTACCAAAAAAGCCAGCACCGATCACGTGGAAACGTGCTGCACTGGGGGAGCCCCAAGGAATTGCCGCTGTGGATGGCAGCATAGAGCACAGTGTTGGGGTTGCTGTCACCCGGCTCTATCCCTGTAACGGGGGTTCTGGGTCTCAGCCCAGCTCTACCTTCGCTTCATTCACTGCTTCTAGGGTATAGGATGCTGCTGTGACCCATCTGGCACTGTTTTATCTTTTCCCCACCCCTCTATTCTATCTTTTCCTTGCCTGGCATCATGACACCTGACATTAATACTGCCTCGCTAGGCCGACCCCTGGCTTCTCCCTGACCATCAATTCCTCCAATGAGTCTGCTTTGCATAGCACAGGACAATCAGCCCATCCAATATTCCTTGAGACTGAGGACATTTTCCATGTGCTGAGTTTCACAGCCTGAGAATTGGGAATGGACTTTACTCTGGGGCCAGGGTCCCTTAACTAGGAACACATGGGTGGACGCAAGCCATGGAATCATAATGACAATTTTAAAGGAAAATGAAGCTTTCATTATGTAGTCCCTCAAAGACAATAATGGCTTTCCTAGAGAGTTAAAAATTACAGAAATGCTATGCTGTCTAATATTATACATAGCCACTAGCCACACATGGCTATTTACATTATCTAAAAGTAAATTTAAAATTCAGTTTCTCAGTCTCACTAGCCATATTTCAACTGCATGTGTGGACACTGGGCAGCATAGATTACAGCACATTTCCATGTTTGCAGAGAGCTCTGGGTACCGGTGCTGGCTTAGACAATGGGGAGCCATGGAGCATGTTAAAGGGGGAACGATACCATCAGATGCGGGATTGTGAAAGACTAACCTAACACTCTTTGCAAAGAGGAGGACAGATTTGGGGAGGAAAATGTCTGGAGTCAGGGAGACCAGTGGGAGTTGCTGACCTGGGCAGGAAGCAGCAAGGGGAAGGTAGAGGAGGTCACAATGTTTAGACTTTGTATGGAGCACTCAGGGGAGGACTGCGCCAGGGGATAAAGACAGAAAAAGATGTCAAAGACAACCCTAAGCTTACATGTTTGCCCAGTGGAAAAATGCCAAAATCAGCCTCTGGCTGCCTCTCCTCTCCTGCCCTCTCCATTTGCCTTAACACCCTGGCCCAGGCCCCTGCGCTGCCTGGAACTCTGTTTCTCCTCCTCCCTCCCTCCCTTGAGTGCTCACTCACTGGGGCCTCCCCTGTCCAGCATGGGTGACTAGGAGACAAGCCTAGTGACCATCATGGCAGGGGTGAGGGCAAGGAGAGGGTGAGTCATTCTGTGTGTGCCCAGCATGAGGAGTCATCAAGAGCAGGAACGTGTGGCCTCAAAGGAGAGTTGGGTGCCTGCTGTGGGCCTGGTCCTGAGCAGCATTTTGAAACTGGCCAAACTGCTCTCTCTCACCAGGTTCCCAATTCCTCAAGCACCCTCTCTTTGTTCTCATCTCTTCCAGGAAATGTCCTGATAAACTGATTAACATAACACTATATGCTAAATCCTCAATATATGCAAGTGATTTTCATGTCAGTGAGAGATGGTCCTGGGTCATCCTGAAGGGCTTGTTGTTGTTGTTGTTAGGTGCCATCAATTCCAACCTGTAGAACAGGCAAAACTATTGTTAATACTTCTTTGCTATTCATAGGGTTTTCAATGGCAGATTGATTTTTGGGAGTGGGTTGCCAGGTCCTTCTCCCAAGCATACAGCACCTGGTATTCCCAGGCAGTCTCTGTAAAAGTACTAACCAGGCCCGACCCTCCTTAGCTTCCAAGATCTGATGGGATCAGACAACAGTGGTATGCTACAGGCTAGTGGTGGCTTCTTATGTATATGTGATAAATCTGCTGAGAACACACTTCCCCACTCCTCCCATCCGCAATACCTGATCTCCTTATGACCTGCCTAAAGCAGTTTTTGAAAGACCTTTAGCAAGGGGTGAACAGAAGAATTCTTTGTGACTAACTCTCCATGACTCAGAAAATCTAAGTAGATTCAAAGTCTCATCCCCTCAGCCTCCAAGAATCTTGGTAATCACACTGTTACTGTATAATGTGAAAATTTCCAAACAGAACTAAAACTCTGATCTATAAATATACATGATTAAGGTTTCAAATATAGCACTGCTGTCTTTTCATGGGGGCTATTTCTGTGTCGTGATTGCCTGGCTGATATGCAATTTCAGAATACAAATGGCTTTCTCAGTAACTAATGGGAAACTTGGCCGGGCGCTGCACACGCAGGCCTCTCCGTGGAGAAGTCTGTAACACTGGGGACTGCTCCTCTGGATTATATAAGCAGAGCCCACGCAAGGTAGCAGCATAGCTCCACATCCCGCTAGGATGAAATAGGGTCTGTTTGGTTTTCTTCTGGTGCTAAAGGAATATAGGCTCTTCTTATATTAAATAATACAACAGGTACGAGCCCCCATTTCTGTGCTACTCTAAATTAAATACGCCATGGTACAAATCAGAAATAAATGCCAAATAAGTTCAAATAAGCTCAAATAAGAATGGTATAAATAAATTCATAACCATGGTAATTGGAAAAAAAAAATGCCTGAGGTAGAATCTACGGCTGTTATGAGCAAAGTACAGACCAAAGGCCTGCAGCCATACCACTGTGGTGACCGATTCTGGAAGCTAAGCAGGGTCAGTCCTGGTTAGTACTTGGATGGGAGACCACCTGGGAACACCAGGTGCTGTAAGCTTGGGAGATGGACCCGGCAACCCACTCCCAAAACAATCAGCCACTGAAAACCCTATGAATAACAGAGAAGCATGACAATACTGTTTGGCCTATTGTACATAGGGTCACTATGAGTTGGACACTGACCCGATGGCACCTCACAACAACTGACCAAAAGGTTTATCATCTCTATTCAGCAGAGAGAAAAGTGGGTTTAGGATCATATGGTACTCTCAATAGCATGAAGTTACTTTTCTAGTATCATCACAGACAATAGACCCCAACCCTGAGTCAGGCCTCAGGCCAGGTTTTATAACAAAATGGTTAGATTTTGAAGTTTAGAGAATGATGGATTTGGGGGTCAAAGTTTAAATCCCAGTTCTCTTACAAGTTTGTGACTTTGGACAAACCAGATTTAGAGAAGTTTTCTCATCTGCACAATGGGGATTTTGAAGGAATACCCATGAAAATATTAAATGAGATAGAGCCCAGCATGTGGTTTACAGTATACAGTGAGAGACATCCTTAGTATTGTATCAGAAAGTTTGTCTTCAGTGCCCCTCACTGACTTCTGAGCTTCCTGCTTCTGGCTCCACAGTCCTTCTCTCTGTATGTGTAGATGGTCTTTCCTGCCAGCCACTCTTAAGGCCAGGTCAGGCGTGGAAGTTAGTCTGCTGGTGTTAAAACCCAAGTTAATGGCAAGACTCCAAAACACATGTGGAAGAAACTGGTCTAGAGCAATTGCTCATTAAGATAGAAGGGTTGTTGTTGTTGTTGTTAGGAACCATCCAGTCGGTATCAGACTCGTAGCAACTCTACGCACCACAGGTAAAACAGTTTTGTCAGTGCTTCTCTGCTATGCATAGGATTTTCGATGGCTGTTTTTTGGGAGTGGGCTTCCAGGTCCTTCTACCAAGCCTACAGCACCTGGTGTTCCCAGGTGGTCTCCCATCCAAGTACTAACCAAGTACTAAGACCCTGTTTATCTTCCGAGATCTGACAGGATCAGACTCCACAGCCATATGGCTACAGGCTAAGATAGAGGGGTAGGGATGGGGAAACAGAGCTGGGAACTGAAACCATACACCGAGCCAGAGGCAGTCAGTATGAAGCTAACAAAGGTTAAGTTTTAAGACTCCTCTTTTACATGGCCCCTTCCAAGACCTTGTACCTAATTTTGAATTTGTAATTTTACATTCTTTTTCTTAAATAGGCACCTTAAAATCACAGGAGCTGTGGGCTCACCAGACCCTGAAGCTGCACTTATCGGTGCCTGTGGTGAGCTGAACAGGCAGCAGGGGTGACCTAAGCTGTGGACCACAAGGTCAGCCCTGGGGTCTCATTTTCATCACCTCCTAAGGAAACTCATGATCAGCCAGAGATCAGGCTGAGGTTGTGACTGCAAGTGACTCTGAGGCTTCCTGTGGTGAGAAGTCAAGTAGTTATCAAGGATTAGGAAGAGAGCTAGGCACCAGCGTACACATCAGTCATCCCAGTAACTGAGGATGCTGGGGCAGGAGCAAGAATGAAGAAGGATCCAACCAAGCTGATAATAAGGAACAATTCTGCAAAGACAGTGCAGTCAATGAGATGTTACAGAAATAGGCACAATGAAGCATTAAATTGTTGTTTCTCAAATGTGGTTTAGTCTAGCCATGACGGAAGAGCCCAGCCAACTCTTACCAAAACAAACAAACAAAAAACAACTAGATAACGGTAAAGAAAAAAAAAAATCTGAAAAAACACCATAAAGCTACTGAGATAGCCAGAATCCAGAGAAGAGAAGCTTGTGGGGGTGATTATTCAGAGGATCCCAAGTTTGCATAATATTTTAGAGGCTATTGGCAAGCCTAAGTTTAGGGCAAACAGCTGAGACACTAAAAGTTTTAGGTAATTTGATGGGCTAAGAACATAAAAGTTGAAGTTTGAGCTGCCAAGGCAATTAGAACTTACAGAATTAAGATGCCAAAGAGAAGGTATAAAGCTACGAGGCCAATGCCATTATGTTTTCTTCTAGTTATTTATTAAGTCGTATAACACAAGAGGCTTAGAAGCCAGAGAATGGATGAAAAAGAAAAGCAGAGTTTGGGACCTTTTTTTTTTTTGTGGTACAGGGTGTTGAACGCAGGGCTTTGCACTTGCATACTCTGTAAGTGCTGGACCACTGAGCTGCACCCCCAGCACATTTTTTTTACATTTTTTGAGACAGGATCTTGTTAAATTACACAGACTGCCTCTGGCTTGAACTTGTGATCCTCCTGCCTCTGCCTCCTGAGTCGCTGGGATTACAGGCATGTGCCATTGTGCCCGGCTCCTGGGCAAATTCATAATATTATGGAGACAACTGAGTTCAGATCTTGCCAAAGAAGATGGGTCTCCCAAATATTTCAGGGCTTAAGCTGGGCCCTCGAGAGGACAGCTGCACCTCAGGAATAAGGGTGAGGCAGAGTTAGAGTGCCATTTGCAAGGGCAGCAAACCCGCCTGGCTGCCTGTGAGGGGAGAGGGTCAGTCCTCTCTGGAGGGAGAAAACACTATCCAAACTTGTGCATTGTTTCAAACACAATGTCAGGCATTCATGTTTCTAAAGAACTGAAAGAAAAGACCAGACAGCAGAAACATTGACAGGTGATCTAGATACTGGAATTACCAGACATACTAAAATAATTGCTTAATATGTTCAAGAAAATAGATGATAAGCAGGAGAGTTTCACTGGAGAACTGGAATTTACTAAGAGAATAGAATGGAAATTATGGAGATGAAAAATAGTACAGCTAAAATTAGAACTCAATAGATGGGTTTAGCAGCAAATAGAGCAAAATACGTTGGTAAAAAGTATGAAGCAGCCAATAAAAAGAGACATTATCTTTAAGGGAACAAAAGATTGACAGCCAACTTCTCCAAGGAGAGATGAAGTAGACAACAATAAAATGACATTTTTAAAAAGTGTTCAAAGATAATAATTGATAATACAGAATTCTATACATAGTGAAAATACCTTTCAAATTCAAAAGTGAAATAAAGAGACATCTCCAGACAAACTAAAACAGAGAATGTGTTAGCAAGCACACTTACACTAAAGGAAATAATAAAAGGATTTAATTCTTCACAAAGAAAGAAAGTTATCTCAGGTGGAAGTTTGAAAAATGGAAGGAATGAAGAGCAATGGAAAGGGTAAATATATGGGAAAAGCTAAGTGGATACTAATTTACAAAACAATAATTGTTGTTAGGTGCTGTCCATTCTGATCCGACTCTTAGTGACCCTCATAGGGTTTTCAATTGCTGATTGTTATAGGATTGCTTCGTGGGTGGATTGCCAGGTCCTTCTCCCATTTTTCCCATGCTGCGGATCAAACCGAGGGCCTCAGAGAGCCGCACTCTACCAACTGAGCTAAACCCCAGCCCCTCACAAAACAATAATAGTAATGTTTTAACTAGAAGATAGAACAGTTACTACAAAAATTTATGTAGAAATAAAACAATACCAGGACAGGTGAAGATGAATGTAGTCAGTGTTATGAGGTCTTAGCATCACCTGGCAAGTGGAATAGTATTAATTCTTAGCAGGTAAGTCAAGATGCCTATAACATTTAGGATAACTGGAAAAAGAAATGTATTAGTAATAAACTAATGAAGTAGAGAAAATGGAATAGTAAAAAGTAGCTTATATATCTAAAAGAAGGCAAAAAAAAGAGAAAAAAGAACATAAAACATGGACTTTAAAATAGTTTAAACAGCTAAATACATTAGCAATTATGTATAGTTAAAATGAACTATTCTAATTAAAAGACAGCATTATCTAACTATATTTATTGCTTACTAAAGACAATTCTTAAATCAAGTAAGAGGATGAGAAAATTAACACCATGAAAATCTAACCAAAAGAAAACCAGTATAGTTATATTAATATACAACAAGGTAGACTTTGAGGCAAGAAGCATCGCTGGAATTAAAGAGGCCTATCTCCTAATGATAAAAAGTCTATCTATGAGGAAGGAATTATGTTAAATTTTTATAAACACAATAGCAGTTTCAAAACATGCTGTTGTTGCTGGTAGGTGCCTCGGAGTCGTGTCCAACTCATAACGACCCTCATAAGGTTTTCATTGGTTGACCATTTCAGAATTGCCTTGGGAACAGATTGCCACATCCTTCTCCTAGTTTTGCAGTGCTGGTAATTGAACCTGGGACCTCAGAGACTGCAGAGCAGCGCTCTACCAACTGAGCTAAATCCCAGCCTGTTTCAAAACATAGCACGCAAAAACCAGCAGAATTACAAAGAGAAATAGATAAGGTCACAACTATGGAGCCCTCCCTGCTCCCTGGGGAACGCCAAGACTGTGAGGCTGCTCTTTGCTCAGGGCCTTTTCTCCAGAGGGTTGTATTTGCAGCAAGAAACCTTGAGGGATGAGGTAATATCTCCCTGTGGGACAAAAAGGCTATTTGTGGCTTGCTATAAAAGTCAGGGATTCCCCATTGTTCCTCAGAGCCCCCTGAGTATGCAGGCATCCACCTGGGCCCTTCACCTAACCTTTGTAGGATGCGGTGAGCCAGAGGAACAGACTCAGAAACACACTGCTGTTCAGGCTGCCAACTATGCTTTCACTTATCACCCAGGAATCTTATGCCTTCTGCCAGAAATGCATAACTTATCACCCTAAGTAGGGTAAAATCAAACACTAAGCCCAACAATATGTTGCTTACAACAGAAACATCCTAAATAAAAGGGCATAGAAAGGTTAAGTAAGAGAGTGGGGGGGGGGTGGGGAAAGAAAAAAGAAGTTGGTATGGGTACATGAATATAAAACAAGTAGACTTGAAGGCAAGAAGCACACTTTGAGTTAAAGAGTGATAGTACTAAATAATAAAGTCCACCTATTTGGAAGGTGTTCTACGTTTCTATGCTTTTAATAACAGATTCAAACTATACAAAGCAAATTCTAATAGAACTAGAAGAATAAACAAATTTACCATCATACTGGGATTTTTTTTTTTTCGGTACTGGGGGTTGAACCCAGGGCCTCGTGCCTGCATGCTCTGCAAGTGCTGGACTACTGAGCTGTGCCCCCAACCCATTTTTTTACTTTTTTGAGACAGGGTCTCACTAAATTACATAGACTGCATCTGGTCTCAAACTTGCGATTCTCCTGCCTCCGCCTCCCGAGCCGCTGGGATTACAGGCGTGCGCCACCGTACCCAGTTTGGGATTTTTTTTTTTCTAAACATACCTTTCTCAGTAGTGACAGAACAAACCAAAAAAAAGAGAAAAAATCTTGAGATTTGAACAAAATGATTAATGCACACACAAACACATCAAAATACTGTAGAATATACAATCCTTTCAAGGAACACATACAATAAAAATCATTCTAAATTTCAAAGGATTATCATTGTGCAGAATGTTCTTTATCCTGGAATGAGGCTAGAAATTAATAACAAAATGTCCAAATGCTTAGGAATTGAGTAAGGTACTTCTTAAAAGTGAAATCCACATAACATAAAATAAACCACTTAAAAGTGAGCAGTAAAAATATTAACCATTTTGAAGTAAATAATAGGGTGGTATTACTACATTTTCAATGTGGTACAAATAGCACCCTTATAAAATTCTAAAACATTTTCAGTAAAAAATAAGGAAATATGGGTTAAAAAAGAAATCACATGAAAATCAAGAAACATTTTGAACTGGTTATTAAAGAAAACATAATAGAGGATATATGGAATGCAGCTAATATTATGCTCTAAATCTATTATAGATTACTTTTACCAATATAAGTTTGAAAATTTAGCTGAAATAGACAAGCTCCTAGAAAAACACAACTTACAAAGACCAATACAAGAAATAGAATAGTTTTGAACTGTTAAATAAATCGAAACTGAAATTTAAAAGCTTCCTACAAAGATGGCTTCACTGGTGAATTATTTCAAGTGCTTTAAAGAGATCATACTAAATTTACAAAGACTTTTCCAGTGAATAAAAAAGAGAAAGCAACTCTATTCAGTGCCAGCACAATCTTGCTACTCAATCTGACAATAATACAGCCGTAATTAATATTATTTAATAATTGGCTATCAATAATTATTCTATAGCATAGAATAATATTTTCCCTATTGTTATAATTATAAATTGTAAGTTATAATTAAATAATTACAGTAGTTATAGACTGAACTCCTAAGCAGATGCAAGGGTCCTAAAGAAACTAATAGCAAACACTATAGAAATTATTTTTAAAGATTAGAAATATAGGTTGCTTTAATATTTGGAAACCCATCAATGTGAGACTTCCACTGCCCATAAAGTAGTAATCAATCATTCCACTATAATCAACCAGAAACTGTTGCTATTAGATGTTCCTGAGTTGGGTCTGACTCAGAGCAACCCTAACTTACAACAGAAGGGAACACTCCCTGACATTGTGCCATGCCTGGTATTGTATAGTGCTTCTCTACTATTCATAGAGGCTGGGATTTAGCTCAGTTGGTAGGGCATTGTGCTGCAGTCTCTGAGGTCCTGAGTTCAATTCCCAGCACCCCAAAAATGGGAGAAAGGCCTGGCAATCCACTCCCAAGGCAATCCCGAAACAGTCAGCCATTGAAGACCCTATGAGGGTCACTATGAGTCGGATACCAACTCCAGGGCACCTAACAACAACAACTATTCATAGGGTTTTCAATGGCTGTTTCAGGATTGCTTTGGGAGTGGATTGCCATGTCCTTCTTCCATTTTGTGTTGCTGCGGATCAAACCCGGGCCTTGGAGAGCACACTCTACCAACTGAGCTAAACCCTAGCTCAACTGTTGTTGTTGTTAGGTGCCGTCAAGTTGAGTCCGACTCATAGCGACCCTATGTACAGCAGATCGAAACACTTGCCGATTCTGGGCCAGGCAAACGATCTTATTTATGTTTAAACCCATTGTTGCAGACACTGTGTCAATCCTTCTGGTGGAGGGTTTTCCTCTTTTGAGTTGACCTGCCACTCTTCCAAACATGATGTCCTTCTCCAGGGATTGTTCTCTCCTGACTACATGTCCGAAATATGTAAGACGCAGTCTGGCCATTCTTGCTTCCAAGGAGCACTCTGGTTGCACTTCTTCTAGGACAGATTTGTTGGTTCTTTTGGCAGTCCATGGTATATTCAATAGACATCTCCAGCACCACAATTCAAAAGCATCAATTCTTTTTCTGTCTCTCTTGTTCAATGTCCAGCTTTCACAACCATATGATGCCACTGAAAA
>VMDO01010861.1:0-46824 GCA_007922755.1 Pedetes capensis
TTTTTTTTTTTTTTTTTTTTTTTTTTTTTTTTTTTTTTTTTTTTTTTTTTTTTTTTTTTTTTTTTTTTTTTTTTTTTTTTTTTTTTTTTTTTTTTTTTTTTTTTTTTTTTTTTTTTTTTTTTTTTTTTTTTTTTTTTTTTTTTTTTTTTTTTTTTTTTTTTTTTTTTTTTGTTTTTGAGACAGGGTTTCCCTGTGCTGCCTATGCTGCCCTGAACTCCCAGGCTCAAGTTCTACCTCAGCCTTCCAAAGAGCCAGGACTAGAGGTATGTGACACCACTTGAGGATTCTTCCTGCCATTCGTGGCTCTGGTTGTGATGCTTATTCAGTCTCTTCAAGTTATACCTTGTGCCTTTTAGGATACTTTACAATTTTTTGTCAAAGGACAGATGTGATGCATTGGCAAGAGAAACCATAGAAAGGAGGCCTTTACTGTGTTGTAGTGAGGTGTGGGAGGGGAAACACTGCATGGAACTAGAACAGGTCTTTTGGAGAGCCTGCGAGCCTGGACCATGAACTTCACACATGCTTATCAGGGCGCCCCACACTTAGATGGTGCAGAATAGCCCGAGAGAGATGGAGTTGCAGGTTTCCTTTTCATGGAGTAGGGAGACTGATACAACCCCAGTAGGTTAGGCCTCTGGCCACCCTTTCCTGGCCAGGAGAATGATGAGCTTTCTCTGTAAGAAGGTGGGAGGCTCCTAGGGTGAACTCACACAAGTGTGTCATCTCTGCCACCTCCCACACTGGCACCCCCGGCAGTTTGCAACTCTTATACTTGCCTATTGCCGAGACTCCAGCTGTGTCAATCCATTCAGATTTTCCTGCCCAGGCACTGGCTTCCTCGAGGGCTCTACGCAGAGGTCTCTGATTTGGGGGCCAGTGATTTGCCCTGTAACTTCAGTTCTCTGAGGGATTGAGGGTGAGTTGCTGGCTTTTCAGTTTGTTTAGCGTCTTACTTGTTAGGATGGAGGACCGACTTTGCCTTTCTAAGCATTGGGCATCCCTCAGCTCCAAAGATAATGGAGCTTCCTAGTGGCAGAGGGAAAATGCTTCAGCGGTTCTGTGTCAGCAACTGCCCTGAGAAGGAAGCTCTTTCTTCCACACTCTGCAAGCCATGGGTGTCCACTCAGAGTGAGATGCAAATGAGTTGACTCAAAAGGAAAGGGCAAATGGCCCAGAAAACCATAAGAACTGGGACCAGAAGTGTCTCTGGACCTCGGCAGGGGACCATCTGAGGCAGTGACCCATGGCTGACAGAAATAGGCATTCCTGTTCATGGGACAAAATTCCAAGGAAATAAAAGGACAAATGGATGAAAAACAAGCCTCCCTCCAACCCCTGACCTCCACCACCCTAGTTTGCTGCCAGATTTGTGTGTCTCCTTAAAATACATTTCAAGAAGAGCCGTTAAGTGCCCTTGCCTTTCAATGGAAGCCTGTTTCAGAAGTCTGTGTTCTTCTGGAATGTCAGAATTGGGAAGGAAGGGTTCAGCTGTGCATTCACAGCCTCCCTTAGTACTTACTGGTCCTGCATGGAAATAACCTCCAGAGACTGAGAAATGCTTTCCACTCCACTTTTATATAGTGTAAGTTGTTTATAAAAGATACACACACACACACACACACACACACACACACACAGAGAGAGAGAGAGAGAGAGAGAGAGAGAGAGAGAGAGAGAGAGAGAGAGAGAGAAAGACTCTCTCCTTTTCCCTCATCAATCTTTGCTTTGACTCCTAAGGCCAGAAAAAACAGGTGGTCACATGCTTCTTGTTTAAGAAGGAACTTTAAATATCGGAGACCTTCATATCTTCACCCAGCCAAATAACCTGTCTCTCCTTCCACAGACTGCGTGGAGTTAGGAAACTCAGTGCCATGCTTCTTCCAGGAAAGACGAAGCTATTTTTTGACATACTCACAAACTCCTCCTAAGAAGACTGACACTCATCAGAGAAAGAGTTTCTCACGTATAGCGGGCAGAGAATGGACAGAGAACATAATGAAAATGGGTACACATTTCTTGCTCCTGTTAGGTGCCGTCAAGTCATGTCCGACTCATAGTGACCCTCATAGGGTTTTCAATCGCTGTTTCGGGGTTGCCTCAGGAGTAGATTGCCACATCCTTCTCCCATTTTTGTGGTGTTGGGAATCAAACTCGGGACCTCAGAGACTGCAGAGTCGCACTCTACCAACCAAGCTAAATCCCACCCCGAATACACACTTAGGAGATGTGTTATGGGAAACCCTAGAGTCTAGTTTATGCTTGCTAGTATGGCATGCATGGAGGATTTATCTAAAATATATATATATATATATTTTTGGTCAACCAGCCATTTTGGTTGTCCTTGATCTACCAAATTTCCAAGTTATGATGAAATAGAATTTGGGGTCCTGAAGTCAGTATTTGGCTAGAGGAAGAACGGGACAAAGAATGTGGCTTGGTGGGGTTCAAAGCCAGCACCTCATGCTAACAAGTCCGCTTTGGGACTTCGTGGGTTTACTTCACCTCTCTCAGCCACTGCGTCCTCCTACTATAATAAAAGGCAGAGCTAAGTGTGAGTTAGCTCATGGGTTAGATATGCCGGCGTCTGCTCACTACTCAGCACAGAGCGGGGCTGCTGTTGCCCTTGCCTGATGATGGTGGTGGTACAGAGCCCATGCCTCTGCTTGGGTCACTCCACAGAGAATGGGTGCTGAGCGGCCTCCATGCAGGGCCCTTGCTCTGTAAGTCTCCTCCATTCTTTCAAGAGGAAGTCATTTCTGCCAGCCCAGTCAAACAGGTTTTTATTTGAGTAACTTACTTATCAATAAACTCCAGGCACCTGCCAAGAAGTAGGACAAAATCAACCTGAATGTTACTCATTATATTAAATGCTCAGCAGAGAAACCCAGACTTTAGGTTGTTGTTATTGTTATTGTTAGGTGCCGTCGAGTCGGTATCCGGCTCATAGTGACCCTCATAGGGTTTTCAATGGCTGAATACTTCGGGATTGCTTTGGGAGTGGATTGCCAGGCCCTTCTCCCATTTTTGCGGTGCTGGGAATTGAACTCGGGGCCTCAGAAACTGCAGCGCAGCGCTCTACCCACTGAGCTAAATCCCAGCCAGACTTTAGGTAGGTGTCCCATTTGGATGTTGAACAAACCCATTCCTTGGACCCTATCCTAGCATTGTGCAATGTCCCAAAAATTGTCAGCTGCCTCCTCTGTTTTTGCATGAAGCTCTGTTTCTTGAGATCAGATGGCAATCAGATACTATTGAAGGATCTTATACCCAACAGCTCTATGTAGGTTATCACCTCATAGAGCTAAGCACAGAGAGAACTCTGAAGTCTGCACAGATTATCTTCTTTTGGGGGATGCACAGAAGACATTTCTCTGTAGTATTAAAATCAGTTGTAGCGTAAATTGTTTTATTCTTTTCAGTCCCAGGAGAGGTTGAACCTAGGGCCTGCACATGCTAAGCCAGAACTCCAAAACCAAGCTGCACCTCCAGCCTCACCCCCACCTCTGGCCTCGAACTTGCCATCCTCCTGCCACAGCCTCCTCAGTTCCTGGGATTACAGATGTGCACCATGTGTCCAGCTTGATTTATGTTTAATATATGTTCATTGTGATTTGGGCCATTGGTTGTATATCCTTGACACAAAATATGTTTAGAGTCAAATTTGTGGCATTCATTTAGTAAAGCATGCAGGTCTTCACTGTGGGCAGATCTTTTATAACTTACTCCTGTTTTCATTTTATGGTGTACTTTTGTTTCCTGTTTGCTTTTCTCTCACGTTTCCCCCTTGTATTTGTATTTCTTTACAAATTGCTTTCCACTCTTACTTGGAATATGTGGAGGGAACCAAACACATGAACTCAAAGTGTCAGTGGTTGCTCAGATTTGTTAAAACAAAGGGACAAATTGCTTATTCTAATCCACAGTGAGATCACAGGGTCCTGGATAGCGAGGAGCCCTGTGGCCTTGTAGTGCCTTTGTAAAATCTCCACCATTCAGGACCCCAGGGACAAAACTCAGGCACAAGCCCTTTGCAAGATCGAAAGGAAAGATGGGTGGTCCTCCCATGTAGCAAAAGGCTTTCTTATTAGCATTTCTAACTCTCGGTTTGTGATTCCTGCTAAACCAGGGATCTTAGAGTCCATCCAGGCTTGAAGGTTACCAATAGATCTTAAGGAGGAAAAGAGGGGATCTGGCTGTAGAGTGGGGTTGAAGGACATTTCTCCTGTAGGTGAAGGAGCGGCAGGGGTAGGTTGGAATTTGCTGAAGGAATTTAGCTAAAGTTCCTACAGTCTCTGGAAACTTTAATTTCTTCTGGCCAAATCCTTGGCGAGTTTCCCTGCCAGCTATTTCTCCTGTGTGAGTGTTAAAACGGTCGGCTCTGGTCAGTGGGGCACCTAGAGTGGCTCAAAGTGTTTAACTGTTGTTTGTGTCAACTTTGGCGAAGTAATTCGCTTTATGCATTTGCTTTTCAAGTACTCCTAGCTGGTTCTTGGTACAGGAAGGGCTGTGCGGTGTGCTCTCCTGGCACTCATGCATTCATTCAACAAACGTTTATGGAGCTCTTTCTCTGTGCCAGCAGTCGGTTGCCCTCATTTCAGACGATTTAGAGGGTGCTTGATGGGGTGTGAAGGACCCTCGGACTTCTGAGTGCCACTTGAGACGTCTGGCACCCCTGCGGTGCCCGCGTGGTCGGGAATGCCTCAGCTGCCTGGCCAGCTTCAGAAACCTGCTAGGTCCCTGGGCACTAAGGAGGCGCTGGAAGAGAATAAAGGGCCAGCTCCACCATCTGTGCCATTATCCAACCTTGGCTCTAGGGCTCAGCCAGTGTGTCTTGGAGCTGGTGCAGATTTGCTCAGTACACTGCAAGAAGGAAAAGGGCAGAGGACCCCGACATAGACTAGCTTAGAGGAATGCGGGCCACTAGACAGCAGCGCGAGACCGCCAGGGCCAGGCTCTGAGGAGCAGCGCGGGGCACGCACCTTTCCGAAGTTAACTCCGGGACACCCGCCCCCCGCACGCCGCCCGGGCAGCCACCTCCAGCACGCCGCCCGCTCCGTGGCTCCCCGCGCTCCCCTCCTCCCTGGCCGCCGCCGGGCCCTCCTCCTCCGCCGGGCCCTCCTCCTCCCGCCCAGCCTCCCCACGCCCCGGCCCGCGCGAGCTGGGCGTCTCCGCGGCCCCCGGCGCCGCCCGCAGCCTCCGCCCCCCGCACGGTGTGCGCGCCCGCGGCCAGGGCGGCCCAGCGAGTCCCTCGGCCACCGCTCCCCACACCGGCGCAGCCGCCACCTCTGCGCCCGCGCGAATCCCCGCCTCGCCGCTGCCGCTGCCGCCGCCACAGCCTCGCGGACGCCGCCGACCACGTCCCGGACCGGCTGGGGAGCCCAGGGCGGCTCCTGCGGGGCAGCGATGCGATCTTCGGGGGCGGCCGGGGCCGCGCTGGCCGCGCTGCTGGCTGCGCTCCTGTCGGCGACCCGGGCCCTGGAGGAGAAGAAAGGTAAGGGGCGCTCGGTCCAGCGCCCCGGTCCCCGCGCCCGCCCTCCTTTCCTGTTTCCTGGAGAATCGGCTGCGCTCTGCCGGGGACCGTGGGAGGAACGGGACGTTTCGGTTTGGGGCTGGGCGAGGCTGCGGCGGGCGCGGGGAGGGAGGCGCGGGGCTCGCAGCGGCGGGGTGCGCGTGGCCGCGAGGGGCCCCCAACTTTCTGTCGGCACTTTCTCGGGGCAGCGGCCGCGGGGTGCAGCGCGCAGAGCGCCTGGCGTCCCCGCACTGCCAGCCCCGGGGTCCCTGTGCGCTCAGGGCGGGAGGAAGGAGCGGGGCGTCTGTCCAGCCCTGGGGACTTGTGGGTGAGCGGACCCTGCGCACCTCCTTCCTCCGCCCGAGTCCCACTCGTGAGCTGGTGGGGCGGCCCCGGTCCTGCGAGTCTCGCTCCCGGGCGTGGAGTCGCAGCGGTGAACGCAGCGGGACGCTGGGGGAACTCGCCTCGGTCATCAGCCACCTGCAGCGACCGGGAAGGGGTGGTGCTGGAGGCGATTCATTTCCTCGTCCGAGAAAAGGGGAGTGGAGTGGGGTCCGTCCCGCCCCTCGGGCGCGGAGCCCCGTCGCTCGCACTGGGCGCCGACGTCTGCGGTGCCAGGTGTGTCCGGCGCGGGGCCGGGGCTCCCCGCCAGCCTGGAGCACCCTCCCCGCGCCTGAAGCCCGGGCGTCCCGCTGACCGAGTGCTTCCCGGGGCTCCCCTAGTTGCCCCCCACCTGCACCCCTCTGGTCGCGTCTCTGGGTTTGGCGATGGTTGGGGACCGAGCTGTGTGGCGGACGGCCCTGCCCCAGCTGGGTCCTGGTGCCGCGCTTCCCAGGCTCAGGACTCACCCCCAATCCCCGCCATCCCCACCGTGTTGCACTGTGGAGCTCACAGCAAACTTTCTCTTCATTATCCCGAGAATGTCTTTTTTGGGATGTTTCTTTTCGCTTTTTTGAACACGTTGACATTGGGCCAACCAAAATATTAAACTTAATTAAAAAAAAAAAAAAAAGAAAGAAAAGGAAAAACTCAGCCGAATTGATGACTATGGCTCATGTGTGCAGGCTGTCCGGTCGGGACAGGAGCAAGTCTGGCTTTGTGACTGCTGACCGTAAACCCACTTGACACGGGAAACATGCTTCAGAAGGTTTAGTTGCACAATTTCAAAATCCTGCACCCTGGTTCCAGGAGTCAGGTTTGCACTTGCTGTTCCTGTAATTGGGATCCGAGGTGGGGGTTGGCGATGAGTGCCTTTGTCTTGGGAGGAGTGAGGGAGGCCTAGGGCTGTGTTTCCCAAACTTTGCTGCTCATTGAAATCACCTGAGATTTAACAAAACCCCAAAACTCTGTGTCTCCCTACTACTTGGATACATTCAGATTTCATTGCTCTGGAGTGAGAAGTGGCCAGTGGGATTTTATTTATTTATTTTTTTTAAAGTTCTTGGGCCGATTCTCTTGGGCAGCCAAGTTGCAGACTCAATGGCCTGAAGACTAGTGAAGTCTCTAGGAAGATAACCTGTCAGTCAGTGCACAGAACTGTTTTGGAATGTGTGGGGTTTTAACAATCTTGCAAAATAGGAAAGGGGAAAGAGTGTGATATCAATAATAGAGGATTAGCTCAGTTGGTAGAGTGCTCTTTGACACTCTGAGGACTGGGTTTCTATCCCCAGCACTGCAAAAAGGAGAGAAGGACGAGACAGTTCACTCTGGAAGCAATCCAGAAATCAGTCAGCCATTGAAAACCCTGTGAGGGTCGCTGTGAATCTGACTTGATAACAAGTCCTTTCACGAAAGAAGTCAGTATGAAGTTTTCTCTTCCTACCTACCTGGCCTGAAGGGCTTGCCTCGCAAGTTTGTGAAGCTGGGAGGCTGTGGGCCTGTGCAGCTTGGCTCCAGACACAGCTGACACAAGGGTTCTTTCAATCTGGTGGCATCTCTCCCTGCCAAAGGGACCCCTCTCCTTATTTTAAATTAACTTCTTGGTTCCCCTGCAGAGCATTGCTTTTCTCACTCCAGACCCGTGCCCAGCTCTTTGATGTTACTCTCAAACATTGCTATTAGTGGTAGGAATTTATTCCTGAGAATAATATAAAATGGCATTTAATTTGCCTGTTTGTTTTGTATTCACTTAAAACCAAATGCACCTGAATACAATAGTTAGAACAGGGAACAAACAAATGCCCTTCTGTTAAAATAATGTAAAAAGACTAGATTTGGAAGGACAAATTGAGAAAGTATGAGAGGAAGTCTTTCTGCACAGTTGTTAAAGGACTCAATTCAGTCGGTTTTGTTCAAGGTTTACTCATTGAGTGTTTCTTCTGGTTCTGAACTATGGCATCATCTGTACTTGTTGCACTCACAGCTAAGGACTCTCTGACACTGCTTCAAGTGTCTTATTTTTTATTTAATCTTTTCCTTTTTTTATTAGTAACTTTTAATGTACAACCTAATGGATCTCATTATGACATTTCCATATATGCATTTCATTGTACGTTGCTTACCTAACTTCCCCCTCACCCTCTGATCACCCTCCTCCTCCATCACCACCCTCCTCACTAATGGTCTCCTTTATATTTGCATGCCTTTTTGTGAGAATATTTATCTATATATGTGCATCCCAATTCTGATATAAATCCAAACTTTTTTCTATAGTGATCTACCTTTTTACATTCTCAGCAGTATTACTTGAGTGATCTAGTCTGTTTGCCTTTTTGCCCAGTATTTGGTATTATTATTTTTTCCCCCCGTACTGGACGTTGAACCCAGGGCCTCACACTTGTATGCTTTGCAAATGCTGTACCACTGAGCTGCACCCTCAGTCCATATATATATATATATATATATATATATATATATATATATATATTTTTTTTTTTTGGTACTATTTTGAGACAGGGTCTCGCTAAATTATGCAGACTACCTCTGGTCTCCAACTTGAGATCCTCCTGCCTCTGCCTCCTGAGTTGCTGGGATTATAGGCATGCACCACTGTGCCCGGCTATTACTATTTTTTATTTTAGCTATACTAGTATGTTTTATTTTTTTCTTTTTAACTTCCCCTATTTTCTCAACATAGTCATGAAGTTGTACTGTTGAGATTGACATTGACCTTTTCCCCTTCATTCCTCCTCATTGACCTTCCTTCCCCTCTCATCTTCTCCAATCTTTGCTTCCCTCTGCTAAATCCCTCCCTCCTTCTTTCCACTCCTTAAATTGCCCCTTCTATGCTAAGTTTAATTGTGCTTTTTTATGTTTCAATTTATGAATAGGACTTTTTTTACCCTTCTTTTGGGTTTGATTCAGCACCCACATATGAGTGAGAACATAGGGTATTTCTCTTTTTGGGCTTGTGTTCGTTCACTTAAGATGATGTTATCCAATTCTATCCATTTTGTTGCAAATGACATTATTTCATTTTTTAATAGCTGAGTAGTATTCCATTGTGTATATGTACCGTAATTTTTTAATTCATTCTTCTGTTGACGGGACCTTTGGTTGATTCCATATCTTTGCTACTGTGAAAAGTGCTGTGTTGAATATGGAGATGCAGGTGTCTCGGTGGTATGATGACTTGTCTTCCTCTGGGTATATTCCCAGTAGTGGTATAACTGGGTCATATGGCAGTTCTATTTTTAGTTTTCTGAGGTATCTCCATATTGATTTCCAAAGTAGTTGAACCAATTTACAACCCCGCCAACAGTGTAAGAGGGCTCCCTTTTTGTCACACCCTCACCAACATTTATTGTTGTTTTATAGACATTGGCCATTTTTACTGGAGTAAGGTGGAATCTCAGAGTTGTTTTGATTTGCGTTTTCCTAATGGCTAGGGATGTTGAGCATTTTTTCATGTGTTTCATGGCCTTATGAGCTTCTTCATTTGAGAGCTATCTATTCAGTTCCTTTGCCCACTTGTGTATTGGATTATTTGTTGTCTTGCAAGTTGCTTTTTAAGTTCTTTGTAAATTCTGGAAATTAGTCCTCTGTCAGATGAGTAGGATGTGAAGATTTTCTCCCATATGTGGGCTCTTCCTTAACTCTGTTGATTGTTTCTTTTGCTATACAAAAGCTTTTTAATTTCGTGTAATCCCATTTATCTATTCATGTTGCGATTTCCTGAGCAATTGGAGTCTTATTAAGGAAATGCTTTCCTATGCCTATGTATTAGAGTGTATTTCCTATCTTCTCTTCTAGTAATTTTAAGGTTTCTGATTTTATGTTGAGGTCTTTTATCCATTTCAAGTTAAGTCTCATGCATATTGAGAGGTGCAGGTCTGTTTTCATTTTTCTGAAGGTGGAAATCCAAGTTTCCCAGCACCATT
Source organism: Pedetes capensis (assembly GCA_007922755.1). Lineage (NCBI taxonomy): Eukaryota > Metazoa > Chordata > Mammalia > Rodentia > Pedetidae > Pedetes > Pedetes capensis. Next base: position 9,832 of record VMDO01010861.1, read on the forward strand.
TGTTGAAGACACTATCCTTTCTCCAATTTGCCTGCTTTGCTCCTTTGTTAAAGATCAGGTAGCTATAGATGGGCTGGTGTATCTCTGGGTCCTCAATTCTGTTCCATTGGTCTTCAGGCCTATTTTTGTGCCAGTACCAAACTGTTTTTGCTACTACAGTCCTGTAGTATAGTTTAAAGTCAGGGATTGTAATCCTGCCTCCACTAGTTTTGCAGCATAAGAGTGTTTTGGCTATATGTGGTCTTCTGTGTTTCCATATGAATTTTTGGATTATTTTTTCTATTTCTGTAAAGTCTGTCATTGGAATTTTTATGGGGATTGCATTAAATCTATAGATTGCTTTTGGTAGTGTAGCCATTTTTACATATTGATTCTCCTAGTCCATGAGCAGGTGAGGGCCTTCCACCTTCTAGTATCCTCTGAGATTTCTTTCTTTAATGTTTTGAAGTTTTCCTTGTAGAGATCTGTGGGATCTTTGGTTAGATTGATTCCTAAGTATTTAAGTTTTTGGTGGGCTATTGTGAAAGGGTTTGTAGCCTTAATTTCCTTCTCTTCCTGCTCACAAATGGTGTAAAGGAAGGCAGCTGATTTTTAGTGTTAATTTTATATCCTGCCACTTTGCTAAAGGAGTTAATTAGGTGTAAAGTTTTCTAGAGGAGTTTTTGGGGTCCTTTAGGTAAAGTGGGCTGGGATTTAACTCAGTTGGTAGAGTGCTGTGCTGCAGTCTCTGAGGACCTGAGTTCAATTCCCAGCACCACAAAAGTGGGAGAAGGACCTGGCAATCCACTCCCAAGGCAATCCCGAAACAGTCAGCCATTGAAAACCCTATGAGGGTCGCTATGAGTCGGATACCGACTCGACGGCACCTAACAACAACAACAACAATTAGGTAAAGTATCATGTCATCTGCAAATAAGAATAATTTGCCTATCTTCTTTGCCTATCTGTATCCCTTTGACTTCTTTCTCTAGTCTGATTTACCTGGCTAGAACTTTAATCACAATGTTAAATAAGATAGGAGAGAGTGGACATCCTTGTCTTGTTCCAGATCTTAGAGGAAATGGTTTCAATTTTTCTTCATTTAATATGATGTTGGCTGTAGGCCTGTCATAAATGGCCTTTTTTATGTTGAGATATTCTCCTGTTAATGTCTATCTTCTCCAGAGTTTTTATCATAAAAGTGTGTTGCACTTTGTCGAAGGTCTTCTCAGCATTGAGATTATCATGTGATTTTTGTTTGCAAGCCTCTTGATATGTTGAATTACATTAATCAATTTTCATATGTTAAGCCAGTCTTGCATCTGAGGAATAAATTCCACTTGGTCATGGTGAACAGTCTTCTTAATCTGTTGCTGAATTTGGTTTGCCAGGATTTTGTTAAGAATTTTTGCATCTTGCCCCCGGCACGGTGGCGCATGCCTATAATCCCAGTGGCTTGGGAGGCGGAGGCAGGAGGATCACAAGTTTGAGACCAGAGGCAGTCTGCATAACTTAGTGAGACCTTGTCTCAAAAAAAAAAATGGGCTGGGGGTGCAGCTCAGTGGTCCAGCACTTGCAGAGCATGCAAGTGTGAGGCCCTGGGTTCAAACTCTAGTACTGAAAAAAAAAATTGCATCTATGTGCATTAGGGAAATTGGTCTATAGTTTTCTTTCTTAGATGTGTCCTTGCCCAGTTTAGGTATCAAGGTGATGTTAGTTTCGTAGAATGAGTTTGGGAGTGCTCCCTCCTTTTCTACTGTTTGAAATAATTTGAGGAGCACTGTTATTCATTCTTCTTTGAAAGTTTGGTAGAACTTTGCTGTGAACCCACTGGGTCCTGGGCTCTTCTTTGTTGGGAGGTTTTATATTACCTTTTCTGTTTCAGCATGTGTAATGGGTCTATTTAGGTCACTTATGTCCTCCAGGATTAATTTTGGTAAATTGTATGTGTTAATAAATTTATTCATTTCTTCTATATTTTCATATTTTTTGGGAATACAATTTTTCAAAGTATTCCCTGATGATTTTCTGGATTTCATTGGGATTGGTGCTTATGATCCCTTTTCACCTCTAATTTTCACTGTTTTGGCTTTTTCTTTTTTCCTTTTGTGAGATTGGCTAGGGGAGCATCTATTTTATTAATCTTTCAAAGAACCAGCTCTTAGTGTCATTAATTCTTTGAATTATCTTTTTTGATTCTAATTGAGATATCTCTGCCTTGATCTTGATAATTTCTGTCTGAGTGCTCTTTTTGGGGTGGATTAAGTGTCTTGTTAATCCTCACATCAAGCTTATGAGGTGAGTACTTCCATTACCTATGGGGAAACTGAGGTATAGGGAAGTAAAGTGATTTTCCCACAGCTGGTAAGAAGCAGAACCAAGATTCAAATTCCCTCAACCCCTAAATTCTATAGCCTTGTGTCAGTAGGTCCAGGTCAGGTGTGTGTGAATGATGAAGGTCAGATAGTGGGACAAAAGGGAGCAGGGAACAAGCTCATTAAGACAGGTTCTTTGTCTGGAGCTTGCAACAAATGTCTACTTGTTCGGTGGTCTGCCCTGCTCCTCAGGGCTCTTCAGGTGTCAGTGGGGCTGTGTTTCATGGGCACAGCTCAGTCACCAAATCAAACTGTGGACCCAGATTTCTTGATTGTGTTGAGCAAGCCCCTTGCCATTGCACAGTGGAGTGGCAAAGGTGCTGCTCTAGAGGGGTCGTTCCTGCCTAGGAAGGAAAGCAGGGTCCTCAGCAAAGACACCTTTGTAGACCTGAGCTTGCCCTGGCCCTGCCTCTAAGACATCCTGATTCAGGGTTGTTTTAAAGAGAAACAAAAGCAGGAATTCCAAAGGTATCCAAAGTAAAGAACCACCACCCTCCTTGCTCAGAGGGAATCAGATCTCAGGATGCCCAGGAGGTCTGTTTTCTCATTCCAGCTCGGGGGATGGTGGACAAGTCACTTTGAAGCTCTGCTTCTGAGTCCTCATTCTGAATTCAGTGAATGTTTATGGAGGGCATAGAATGTGCCAGGTGTTAGGAATTGAAAAAGTATTATTAATGGTTTCTACTAGGGCCTCCAGAGACATGTGATCCTTTAAGCCCCTAATTAGATATTAGTAAATTACTTTTCAAATGTGGAAAGGAGACCTGCTGTCTGAGTGGCTCAGGCTGTGTATGTCCACAGCAGAATAGCAGAGACTAGCTGAAACTGGGTGGTGGCTCCTGTAGACTTTGAACAGTCCCTGCTGGCTTCATGGGTTTGGTTTCATAATCCGTAGTTTTTCATAAAAAAGTATTGTGGAATTTGAAGAAACCAGTTGCCAAAATCCATTGTACCTAATAATTACCCTTGGTCCATGTGACGGCGTGAGCATGTTTTGAAATGTTTTTAGAGGTAATGTCAGTGAAGATGGATTCCATCCTGTTGAAAAAGAAAATACCCTTTTTCTTTGATCTGAGCTCCAGGACTGGCAGCCAGGGCCTGGCACTTTTTTGACAGGAGTGACAAACCAACTCTAATATTAAAGGCAATTGATGGTTATGTGCATGTAAGGAGCCATAGAATTCATGTGGTCATGGTACTTACTATGAAAATGTGTGTGTGTGTGTGTGTGTGTGTGTGTGTGAGAGAGAGAGAGAGAGAGAGAGATAGAGAGAGAGAGATTATGACTTAGTAAGTACTATTGTAATGGCTTTACTTAAGGTTAGGTTTTTACTAATAGGCGTAAGAGACAAGTTCAGAGTTTTAATTTATTATTATTATTTTAATTTTTAAAATTTATTTATTTAACAGTAAGTGGGGATCGAACCCTGGGCCTTACACATATTTTACAAGTGCTCTACCACTGGACTACACTACCAACCCAGTTTTTGTTTCTTGAGACAGAGTCTCCCTAAATTATAGAGGCTGCCTCTGGCCTCGAACTCACGATCCTCCTGCCTCCATCTAGTGAGTCACTGGGATTACAGGCATCACTGGAATTACAACTGAGAAGTCTTATAGTTAGAATGCTTTGCACATAGCCCTAAATATACCTGCAATTGCACCATTATGAATGGATCAGCACACTGACTTAGTATAAATAATTACATAATTTAACCACTATTGTTTGCTTTTTGAGTTGGTGTCTACTGTGTATTCTCAAATCTACCTCACACCTTTTCAACAGTTTTAGAGAGCTAAAAAATCAGATGCAAATTAGAATTATGTGCAGAGCCCTCTGGTCCACGAATCTAATCCATGTGCGATTCTAATCTGCATCTGTTTTTGTAGCCTTCTAAAACTGTTTAAAGGGTGTAGATTAGATAGATTAGAGAATACGTGGTATTACTACTCAGGCTCTTGTTTGCATGTTTTCCTTTATGTTTGAGCCACAATGAGTGATTTATACTGTTGATCTATACTTTCAGGTGTAGGAATGAGTGGGATTTGGTATTTGTCCTTAAGTGTCTGGAAGTTAATTAGCAAAAGAGAAAGCAAGAGATAATAAGTGTATAACAATGTCTCTTAAGTAATGTAGGATTCTGCATAGGGTAAAGGATGTTTTGAGATTAATCTTTGCTTTTAATTCTACCTGTAGAGGAGACTAGGAATTGCCCTCAGTGGAAAGGATTATAGATTTTGGGCCATTAAAGGGCTATTAGTTTATATGCTTGTTTCCTGGGAGACTAGGATGTGAGGGGTGTTATAGAAGGGCCAACAGGAACAAAGGTCCCGGAGCACTAGCCACTCAGTGTGACAGGAGGGGAAGAAAGAAATGGTGAGGCTTCCTAGGGCTCACAGCCGGCTTTGATGGTCCTACCGTGGCCTTGTTGCCTGCAGCCATAGCCCTGTGGCATCAGATCCCCTCAGATCTTGGAAGCTAAGCAGGGTTGGGCCTGGTTAGTACTTGGATGGGAGACTGCCTGGGAACACCAGGTGCTGTAGGCTTGGGAGAAGGACCCAGCAACCCACTCCCAAAAATCAATCTGCCATTGAAAACCCTATGAACAGCAGAGAAGCACTGACAATAGTGTTTCGCCTGTAGTGTATGCAGGGTCACTATGAGTTGGATACTGACTTGACGGCACCTAACAACAACAATAGCAACTGTGGCCTTGGATCTTCTCCCGTCTGAAAGAGGAGTCACTGTGGCACCTTAAGAGCTAGGCACTGATGGGAGTGGTTGGTGTTTTAAGGATGGCCCCACAGCAGTGGGGAATGGATTGTAGGGCCACAGTGGAAAGGCAGGGAACTGGCTGTCCCAGGACAGAGATGAGGTGGTGCAGACCGAGTGAGGGGCTGATGTGGAGGCAGAACTGATGGCTGATTCTATGCGGAGAAAGTGAGAAAAAGACCATCTCAGGGTGAAACATAGGCTTCTGACTTGGAAGCCTGGACAGATCCTGAGTCCATTCAGGGGCTTGGAAGTTGGGAAGATTATCGAGAAGGAGGGTCAAATAGGAATTCGGATTTCAGGTGTGTTGAGTTTGAAGTGCTGAGGTGTGAAAGTGCAGGGAGCAGTAGAACATATAAGTTAGGAGCCCAAGGGGCAGTGTGGCCTCAGATCATCATTTTGTTAGATATTTACATTGTAGTTACTGTGTTGCTGGGATTTAGCTCAGTTGGTAGAGCACTGAGCTGCAGTCTCTGAGGTCCTGAGTTCAATTTCCAGCACCGCAAAAGTGGGAGAAGGACCTGGCAATCCACTCCCAAGGCAATCCTGAAAACAGTCTGCCATTGAAAACCCTATGAGGGCCGCTATGAGTCGGATACCGACTCGACGGCACCTAACAACAACAACAACAACAAGTTACTGTGTTTGGTCAGAGAACCACCCGACCCCATGGCAGCTTCCTGTCTCCACCTGTCAGATGCTCACTGTCAGCAGCAGGATTGAGCTGTGCCAGGGTTCCGAATGACCTACTTCTTCCCAGACTGGACGAGTCCTTTCTAGTCGATCTGACTCAGCAGTCTGATTAGTCGCAGTTCCAAGTAATAGATCACCCATGGAAGTGCGTTGGAAATCATGTTTACAAATTGCTGCAGATCCCAGCTCTTTATCCAAGTCAACGTTATCTTACTCAGCTTTTGTACGTTGTTGTTGTTGTTGTTGTTGTTAGGTGCCGTTGAGTTGTGTCCAACTCATAGTGATCCTCATAAGGGTTTTCCATGGCTGATTGTTTCAGGATTGCCTTGGGAGTGGATTGCCACATCCTTCTCTCATTTTTTTGCAGTGCTGGGAATTGAACCTGGGACTTCAGAGACTGCAGAGCAGTGGTTTACCAACTGAGCTAAAAAGAAAGACTTTTTTTCTTTTTCTTTTGTTTGGCAGTGGCTTTTAAGCCTTGACTGTCTATAATCACCTGAGGAGCTCTTGAAAAAGAAAGTGGCTTACTGCGACCCCAGACCCACTGCATCAGAATTTCCAGGGCATGGAGCTTCTGATAAGTGAGAGTGTTGCACATAGCTTGTAACAAGAAAAATTCTGTCTTTGTTCTCAGACTCCTGTTTCTTACTCAGCTCATGAGCATCTACAAGATCCAGGGGGCAATTTCAGATTTCATTAGTATAAGTTTCTGGGTTGCATTTTATATCACAAATAAGCCCATTAAAAGGCCACTGCAGGGGCTCTCAGAGTGTGGCAGCCCCTGGGAATCTGGTGGAAATATATATTCTGGGACTCCACCCTGAACCCCACCTTGGACAGGATCCTGTGGAGAGGTCAAGGTCGGGGAATGCAAACCCTCTGGGGGCTCCCAGGTATGCCAGGGTTTGAGAACCATAATCAGTTACATGTGTATCTCACAGTGGGTTCTAGAGGCACAAGAAGAATAAGGAATGACCCTTGTCTTCAAAGGTTTATATTTTGGAATGGCTGAGCAGTGACACAGATGTGCACAGTTCTCTGTAAGGCAGTGTGTTATAGTAGATGTGATAGGAAATTTCAGTGAGAGCTTGTAAAAAGCACTGACTAATCTTACCTAGCCTGCTGCCGTACGACTGTGGTGTCTGATCCTGTCAGATCTCAGAAGCTAAGCAGGGTTGAGGCTGGTTAGTGCTTGGATGGGAGACCATTTGGGAACACCAGGGGCTGTAGGCTTGGGAGAAGGACCCAGCAACCCACTCCCAAAAAACAATCAGCCACTGAAAACGCTATGACTAGAAGGGAAGCAGTAACAATAGTGTTTCGTCTGCTGTACATTGAGTCGCTATGATTCGGATACCGACTCTACAGCACCTAACAACAATGACAATTTTACCTACGTGATGACGGGCAGTTTCTCAAAAAGCGAATGTTTAGCTGAGTCTCAAAAAAAGAGATTTTTGCCGGCTATCCAGGCAAAAAGAAAAGAATGTGGAAGTACTAGTCGGCCTGGACTCCTTCACCAGCTTCTAGCCCTCCATCTCTTGCCCTTTCTGTAAGTGCCAATGTGTGGTTAGAGCAGATGCTAAGGGTTTAGAATTTCCTTCTTTAATTTTGTAAATGATCATCAGGAGAGTTAACATGTCACAAGTCAAGTGCCTGAGAGGTGATATAGTTTAAAATTGAGATGGTCGTTTAAAAAAATGTAACCAACTGTGAAGAAATGAAGTAGAGTATGAATTCTGGTTGATAGCCTTTTTTTTTTTTTGTATGTGTGTGTTTGTGTAACTAGACAAGGGCCTTCCATATGCTAGACAGGTGCTCTATGAGCCACATCCCTAACCATTTAAAACATTTTTCATTTTTTGAGAAAAGGTTTCACTAAGTTGCCCCATATGGTCTTGAATTTGTTCTTGTAAACCACACATGTACTGAACTTTTAATCTTCTGCCTCAACCTCCCAATGTTGATAGCGTTTAAAACTTTCTCCCTAGTCTTATGATTTTCCCCTAAAACTTGTTATGTAAAAGCAAAATGACCTCTTTATGTAACTTCTGCAGAAAGCAAAGAAACAGACAAAAGACTGTTTAGTTCTAGACACAATAAATCCATGTTGAATCCCAGTGAATGCAGAAACCGTCTCCCTAAATCATTGCACTATTGCGACTTGTGAATTAGAAGACACATCTGTTTCCTGATTCACTGCTGCTGAGAGTTGTGCAGATTTGCCTGTTTATTTGCAGAGATCATTTATAGACAAATAGATGTGTTCACAGAAAAAAAAGGCTAACCTATGGCTGCTGGTGTTACCTTGTGTGCTTACCTGTATCTGTATGTAAGAGGAAATGGAACAGTAAAGGCCACTGGTTACTGTGTAGGTGTTTAAAGAACATTCATGAAGGATTTTGTTTTAAAATCAGAAATACGATACCTGACGATTTTATTGCTAGGACCATGTGGGCTTGCATGAAAGTAGATGATGTCATGATTGCTTTAGCAGTTATATTGCCTTAGGTATGAAAGCATTATGAGCATTTACTGAAGCTCCTTTCCTCTCCAGGTTTTGAACAAAATTGATGCATTGCATGTGGTCTTTCTGATATGATAAAGTGATGTTTGTAAGTGAAATACTGCACGCATTTTAGTTTCTTTACCTGTACTCATAAATTATGTAGTACATTAATGTCTCAAATATAAACAAATAATTTACTGAGTTTGTGCAAGTCATTAAGGACAGGTAAGTGCGTCTCAAGAATTTCTTATCATTGTGTAAGGATTTCAGAAAGTTTTAAAAACATAATTAAAAAAATGTCAAAAACCTGGTTTTATTTATCAGCAAACATTGACTACGATGGCTCACATTTGTATTTCCAGCAACTCAGGAGATGGAGGCAGGAGGATCACAGGTTTGAGGCCAGAGGCAGCCTTCATAAGTTAGGGAGACCCTCCCTGTCTCAAGATAAAAAGTAAAAAATGGGCGGAGGGTGGGACAGCTCAGTGGTATCATGCTCACAAAGCATGTGTGAGGCCGTGGGTTCAAACCTCCACTACCAAAAAGAAGGCTGTGGGGAGATGTTGTTACAGTGTTTTTTCTTCATTTACATACTCATTTCTGAGTTCTTTCTCCTATAAACTATTTTTCCCCTATGGTACTGGAGATTGACCCTGGGCCTTGTTCATGTTAGATAAGTGCTCTATCCCTGAGCTACATTCCCAGCCCCCTTTTTATATTTTTTATTTTGACAACAAGGTCTTGCTAGGTTATACAGACTGCCCCTGGCCTTGAACTTGAAATCCTCCTGCCTCAGCCTCCACCGTTCTACCTATTCTCATATGCTTTTAGCCATTGTACATGCTTAAAATTGTGCTGGGCAAGATAATTTAGAGGAACTGTCCCAAGTTTATTCTAGTGCTAACTTACAAGATCTAATAACTCCAACTAGATTTTGTTAAACTAAAGTATATTTTACCATAGTATTACAAAGTTAAGCAATGACTTTTTTTTGTTTGTTTAAGAAACAAGACCCAGGAACCCTCATTTCCTCTACTTTTGATTAAGTTCAAATAAATGGCCAAAAAACAAAAGGTGGTCATTGGAGAATAATTGTATTACCTTTTGGGTTTAAAGGTGACTATACTGATTTTAAGAGGCTTTTAAATATGAAGCCCTTCAGAATTTTTTCTTGGCTTTGATTTGCTATAAAATTAATAGCGAATCAGAAACCTTATCCTTATAGTTATGACTTGATTTCTTTAACTCTGATGACATTTCTTGGTGAGTTTCTGATTTAATGGACTCTATTCATAGAACACATTTATAAATGAGAATAGTAGATGGCCTTAAAGTTTTACTTCTTTTCTTCTTCCTTTTGTTCCTTCCCCCTTCATTTCTTCCTTCTGTTCTCTCCCTTCCCCTTTCCCCCTTCCCCCTTCCCTTCCCTTCCCTTCTCTTTCTCTCTTTCTTTCTTTCTTTTTTTCTTCCTTCCTTCCTTTCTTCCTCCCTTCCTTCCTTCCTTTTCTTTCTCTTTTTTGTAAGCTGTTATGAATTAGCCTTTACAGAGAAATATTCTGCCAAATGCTTGCAAATGAACTTTGCAAATCACTGCAAATGAAAAACTTGGACAAATGATTGCAAAAATATACAGTAAAAAATTTGAAAGTCCTAAAGACATTCAGTATTCATGAATATTTCTAATACAAGTATGCAGTATACATTTCTCATCCCTTGAAAAGTGGTGTTCTCAAGGAAGTTTTCTTAGTCCATGGCCTAGTGTATTTTTTCTATCGTTTGTTGTTAATTATAAGGGGAAGAGAAACCAGGTTAAGGTCTACCCTTCCAGTTTCAGTTTCCATAAAATAACTAAGCCAAATGAGTTCGAGACTCCTTACAGCTGAAAACATCTGTGAAATTGCAAGCAAATCTAATAGTGCTCAAGATATGTATGTATTTAACATGCCAATAATAAGTGTGCCGTCCCTGTAATTTAGATGCTAAGCCATTGATGTCATAATAATAATAACACCTTGCCTTTGTGCAGCACTTTCCAGTTTTGCCTTAACATCTACCTCTCTGAGCCTCCAACAGCCCCATAGAATAGGGATAATTACCCCTATCTGAAGGAGAAGGACCCAGCCTAAGAGCGGCTCTGAGGTCAGCAGCGGGGTGCTGGGTCCTCCTGCTGCCAGACAGCACTGTATCTTCCTTGTCCTCCTGGACTTCCTTTAAGTCGTCATTGGATGCTATAGTCATAGCTATTGATGTCTTCTACCACTTTTAGTCCTATTTGTGAATTAAAAGGTTAGCACAAGGTATCGTCAAATTTTCTGTGAGACTTCAATTATAGCTGCATTATGCCCTGCCCAATTTCTGTGTCTTTCTATGTGTTTTTGGTCTGTTTTTGCTCCTTTCCCACTTTTCCTCGTATTATGAAACTTTTGTTTTGTTTGTTTGTTTGTTTGTTTTAGGGTGGAGGCTCTCCTGTAAGTGTTTTAACTGCTGATTTCAGAAGATACAGGCAATGTGTTTATAGGCCTTGAAAACACTTCATTCGGAAATTAGAAGGATGGCTTTTTATACCTTGTGTCGCTAGCTGCTGTAAATTTGCCAGACCCTAAAAGTACATACAGGCACAATGAGGGAAGAAAACACCTTGATGTGGCAGTTGGGTCAGTTAGCAATGTCCGTGGCAAAGGGCAGTGATTACGCTGCCCAGCTATGAGAGAGTCAATTCTGTGATTCAGGGGGAAGCACACTTAAACTCAGCAGGGTGTAAGGCAGCTGTCAGGAAAGGAAGTGACTAGACAACCGTGCAGCCCTGCAGGCTCGCTCAGCCTCTACATGGTTCCCTATAACATAAGCCGTTTAGCCTGGAGTGAGACCTTGCCAGTGTGCACTTTTAAAGAGCAATTTTTACAGACACCAAATCATTCACTTGGAGGAACTTTGTTGTTTGGGTAGAATGCAGAATGTGACCTGAGTAGATCTCGCACTGATGGCGATGTACCTTCCCCAAAAGAAATGTCAAAATTCAGTGTTATTTTCCTCTACTTGGATGGAAGGAACTTTTTTGTTGTTGCTGTTTGTTCTTAACATAGTGGAAAGTTTTCCACACTCCAGCAGACATCCCCACAAAGCAAATTCTCATTTCACTATCATGAAGCGAAGTAGGAAAACGTGTCCTATGTCAGCTGAGGAATGGATCTTCTGTTGTCTGTGCTTTGTAGGCTTCGACAATAATACTAGTGGAACACATGGAGTTTTCAAGCCTGAGATGGCACATGTCTTGAAGAAGCAAATACCTCTGGTGAATGGGCAGCTAGCAGATTGATTTCAGTGTGCCTTTAGTCATTGAGTCTCCAAGTCTTGCAAAAGTTTCTTGGGCAAAAAAGATGCTATTTCACCTTCAATCAACCAAAGTCTACCTAGCCAAGGCAGAACAGAAGGTGGGACAATTTGGTGCCCAGGTTATTTGGTTTTTCGCTTTACTCCAAGCCTTTAGAGACACTTTCCTGTTTATATGCAAACCTGGTGATGTACCTGGTTTGCAGCGAGGTGGTGGAATGAGAGAAGTCCCAGATGGGTGGAAGACTTGTGTGGTTATCTGAGTCCATCTCTCTTCAGAGCATAATATTGTCCTTGAAGTACTGGCTAGAAAAGCAAGGCTTTTAGATTTCTTGGGTGATGGCTACTAAATATTCCTAATGCTGCTCAGTTGCAAAAACAAGACATCAAGATTGGCTCTGACCTCCGCCAAGTGTGGATCAGGACATAATTAAGCAGGATGCACATCTGGTCCAGGATAAGTGGCCATTTGCCCTCATGGCTGTTAAAGCTGACATTTGCATCTTTGCTTGGTTCTCTGCCTTGTGCTCTTCATTGTTATAATATTAATTATTTTTCCAGCACCTGCTTCTGGTCATATATCAGTTATATATGCCTGCTGGTTGCTGTAGAACGGAAGAATTTGTGTCTGAGCAAATGGAAGAGAAGTCTTTGGTGGGGGTGGGTGGGATGGGGGGAGGAAGCACACAGAGGGTAAGGGGAAACTTATATGTATAATGTACAACAAAATGCATATATGGAAGTGTCACAATGAAAAGCATGTCAGAGTGAATCACATTAAGGTGTACATTAAAAATTAAAAAAAAAAAAAAAAAAAAAAAAAAAAAAAAAAAAAAAAAAAAAAAAAAAAAAAAAAAAAAAAAAAAAAAAAAAAACCAAAAAACCAAAAACCAAAAAACAAAAAACAATTAGGACTTTAAGAAAATAGCAAAATTTAATGGAGTCTTTTTTGACCCTATTATAGCAGTTAAGGGTTTTAAATAGGAGATAGTTAAGTGCACTGGAGGATTTGAGTTAGAATTGATGAATTCTGCCTGAAGGATTGAGGAAGGCTGAAGGAAGCAGTAGGTACCTCAATTTGTCCTTGAAGGGTGGTGGTTAGATGGAATTTTTATTGGTAGGATAGGGAAGGCTTTCCACGATGAGAAAGTAGCAAGCAAAAGCTATGGAAAGAGCAACTTAACATCTATCTCAAGTCTGGGAGAGAGAATAAGGCTAGAAAGGTAGTTTCAGAAAAAAGAAAAAAAGAATTTGTGTCTGGCTGGGTGTGACGGCACATGCCTTTCATCTTAGTGACTCAAGAACCTGAAGCAGGAGGATTGCAAGTTGGAGCCCAGAAGCAGCCTGTGCAACTTAGTGAGACCCTGTCTCAAAATAAAAAAGGGGCTGGAGATGCAGCACAGTGGTAGAGCCATTGCCTTGCTTATATAGAGTCCTTGGTTCAACCCCAACACTGTCAAAAATGAATAAAAAGAACCTCTGTCCAATGGACCCGAGTCCATTTGTATATTTTCTGGCTATAATATAGAATGTATTTTCTGGCTATAAAATGGAGAAAATGTTTGGGGGTTTCCTGATTCTGAAAGGGAGATACTAGGGATGCAACCTCAAGCCAGAAATTTGCTACATTTGTGGGGTAAGGGGACTTGCCAAGCCAGAGGTCCAAATAAGCCACCTGTGCAGAGTTCAGCCATTTTGGTATCATATTGCTCTTAAAACAAAGACCTTCACTCCTATGTACAAGTTGGAAACTTCCATGGTTCAAAGTTGGTCCAAAAGGGTCATGTCTATGAATCATTTCCCCAGTGTGAAAATTATTGCCACAGGGTAAAAGGAGGCATTAGGTAAGTAATTCTAGATGTAATCATCACTAGGACTGAATGGAGAACATTTTGTTCTAAAAAATGCAGTAATCACTTTCTTATGTCAAGCATCTATTTGATATTAACATTTTTCTAAGTTGTTGTTAGGTGTGGTTGAGTGGTGTCTAACTCATAGAGACTCTGTGTACAACAGATGAAACAGTGCGGTTAGTGCTTCTCTGCTGTTCATAGGGTTTTCAGTGGATTTTTTTTTTTTTTGAGAGTGGGTTGCTGGGACCTTCTTGCAATCCTGTAGCACCTGGTGCTCCCAGGCGGTCTCCTATCCAAGTACTAACCAGGCCCGATCTTCCTTGGCTTCTGAGATCTGATGGGATTGGATGCTACAGTGGTATGGCTGCAGGCTTCTTCTAAGTAGAAGAAACAAAATGTGTACATGGGGCTGAAATGTGATTGTACAAAATAATTCTCATACCAAAATATCTTGAGACTATGAGGTGCTTTTTGTATTTTCTTAATAAAAATTGTCTGTTAGCCTTTACCCTGCTGCAGGAGCACGGAGGGATGCTGTGGTGTAACAGGTGGGAGTGGATGCAGGGTCTGCACTGCCTGGCCATATGAGGCTCTGTCTTGGTCGCAGCATGATGTTGGCCCAGTTAGGAGGCCTGGGCATCTTCGTCTCCTCCTCACAGGTTGTGGGTGTCATGGCAACCACCTCCTATGGTTCAAAGACAGTGGTGAGATGGTGGGTGCAGAGCATGGGGTGCTTTGCACGTGCACAGGACTGTTCCCGAGTGAGGTGCCAGATTTGCCCTGACCCTTTGGCCCCCACCAGGGCCTCTATGGTCCCTGCTAAGGACAAGGAAACTGGGGTTCATGTGGGTACCTTACTTGTCCAGGCCATCTGACTTGGTCAGGTGGTCTGGGCCCTGGGAGCCCATGCTCTTTGAGGCTGCACCTTCTGCTCTGATGGCTGCCCTTCGGTCCAGAGCCGCAGGGCATCCCCAGCCAGCAGGAGCCAGGCTCAGCCTCGCTCCCCCAGCTTTTCTCTTGGCTGACTGTGCTTGCCCCATTGCAATTGTGAAGCATGTCCACCCACCCTTTCCTTCTGTGATGGGTCTTACTTTCCCTTAAAGGAGTGGTCTTTTGGAGCTGGTCTCCTGTATAATGCTGGCCAGTTCTAAAACCCCCTTCATTTCACCATATAACCCTGTGATTTCATTCTGTGCTGTTCTCCTGTTGAGACTTACTGTATGTAGAGAACCGTGAAGCCCCGGGTCTGGTTGTTTTCTTTTGCTTAGCCTTTCTCCCCCATTCTCAGTAAAGTAGACATGGCAACGATGGCCACGCCATTTCCCAAGACTCCAGCCTTTGGGGCTCCATGGTCCCCAAAAGGAAGGCAGATACACCTTGCCTGGAGTGCTTGGTAGTTTCAGCACGGATTTAGGTTCCTCAAGGAAGAAAACAAGAGCTTTATATTCCCTTATCAATTAATACTTGGTGTGGAATTAACAGAGCTGGTTCGGGTCATGCCAAGTGACCTTGTGAGCCAGCTTTCCATAGTGATAACAAACACCAGAGGAGTCAGCTGCTAAAGAGAAAGGGTTTACTTTAACTCACAGTTTTGGAGGTTTCAATCCACCATTGGCTGGTCTTGTTGCGGGGAACATGGGATGGAGCAAAACTGCTCACCTCCTGGCCAGAAAACAAAAGCAAAAGAGGAAGAGACAGGGGTCCCACACTCTTTTGAAAGCACATCTCCAATGACCTAAATCTCTTCCACTAAGCTCCACCTCTTAAAGGATCTACTGCCTCCCAGTGGTCCCACCCTGGAGACCTCACCACAAAGACATGGATCCTTCCAAGGATACTGAGCACCCCCATGGCAGCACGTCCTGCACTCCTCCATGACCACACCTGGGGAGCACTGTATTCCTATGTCTTCATCCTCATAAGATACTTAAATTTCCTACCTCTTCCCCAGGTCATAAGAAGGCCTGCAGGTGTTACATGGAACCATAAAAATGCTCCAGTTACCTCTCTGACTTAGAAGCTGGCTATTCATCATTGTTTTCTAATTTGCATGGTAACTGGTGATGGATTAACATGTGGTAGAGACCTGCTATTTCTTACCAGCAGCATATAAAAGTTATTTTTAAAGTTGTTTTAAATCTGTAAGTAAAAATAAATTGCTTTGCTGCAAGAAGTACTGAAAATGGAAAAGCTCCCAGTCCAAAGCTGTTAATTTATCTCCTAGACATTGCAGGTGGCACAGTTGGTTTAAACAGTGAGAGAGTTTGCTGGATATGTGACTTAAAGATGGGTGGAGGATTGGTCTATCATGTGCACCAGGCTTGGACACCTGTGAGATTTTTGAAGTTATCACTGCACAGCTGTGGGTCTGTAACATGTGTGGCAGATTTCCATTTAGAATCCTGGATGCCACAAAAGGAAGTGACCATTGAGCCTAATATGTAAGCTGTGGGTAGCAAAACCTTTTATTTTCTTTCAATGTTACCTTTGTGATAAGTGTTTTATTTTGAAATATAGGGAGAAAAAATGTATGATTAGGTAGGAAAGATTAAAGAGTTAACTGTTGTCTGTTCCTTCAACAGTGTCTGTAGACATTAAGTTATTCCCTTTCAAACCACACTTTGAATATAATCTTTTGATCTTTTATGATAATTTTTAAATTTAATACAAATAGGAAGATGATTGTTGTTATAGGTCTTAGAAAATCATCCTAAAACCAAGGCAGATCACCTTACTTAAATTTGAGCAGTGGTTTTTCAGGATAGCAACACTTTTGGTTGCTAACTTTTTGTTTTGTTTTGTTTTGAGACAGGATTTCACCATGTATCCCAGGCAGGCCTCAAACTTGCCATCTTCCTGCATTTGCCTCTCACAAGCTGGAATTCCAGGTGAACTTCACTGTGCATGGCAAATTGCTAACTTATTTTTAAAGAATTATAGATTCTCAGGAAGTTGCAAAAAATCTACAGGGAGATTCTATGCACTCTTATCCCCACCTACACTAAAGGGATCATTTTAGTAGCAAAGTTTTGTATATTCACTTTGACCTCTTTATCTATTGTTAATCTAGGTCAAACACTATTTTAGTTAGCTAGTGATGTGACCTCCATGTGTCTGTCAGCTTATGTTGTGGGGGCTTGTGTGTTGCTGTGATGCTGAAAGTTATGCCACCATTATTTCAGATACCGTCAAGTCTACTCATGGTTGACAGGCTTCAGCTGAACTTTCAGACTAAGATAGACTAAAGATAAGGACCAGGCAGCCTACTCCCGAAACAATTAGCCATTAAGAACCCTATGAGTAGCAGAGAAACACTGTCAAATATACTGCCGAAAATGAGCCCCTCAGGCTAGAAGGCATTCAAGAAATGATTGGGGAAGAGTTGCCTTCTCAAAGTAGAGTTGACCTTTATGGTAGGAATAGAGGTAAAACCCCTGGGACCTTCTCTTGCTGATGTGGCAAGACTCAAAATGAGAAGAAACATAGTAGCTGCAACATTGAACTCAAACATAAAAAGATCATGTTCATGGCTTAGTGTTCTGTAGTGTTTCATCAGTTGTACGTAGGGTTGCTCTGATTCAGATCCAAATTGATGGCACCAAACAAAAACAATATAGATATGACAATATAGAAATGATATGACAACATAGAAATCACAGCCTTTCACACTGCTGGAAGTTGTTTATTTTTAAGCGAAAGTTTTTGGTTTGCAATGTTGGGAGGCAATGGAGGTATGAAGAGGGAACTAGTGTGAGGGATAGGAGGAGGACATGGGATGATGGGGTTGTGGGGAGGGAGGAGAGATAGAAATAGGTATTGATTGATGAATTGGACAAACCAGATACTTTCTTGTAGTTTTTGGATTGATTTACATGTGGTAAGTTTGCATTCTGTTCAAATCACAAGTGGTTAATTGTGTGTGCATGTGTGCGTGTGTGTGTATGTGCATTCCAGTCTGTTCCCCTGATTGATTATTTTGGTTTGCTTGCCTTCCTTGTTTTAGGTGTAGAGGCCCTGAATGAGAGTCACTGAGCAACTGGAGATGTCATGTCTTTTGATTTAGTATTGTTTTCACAAAAGTACCCATTTATTGAAAAATTCACAGGGCAGCACACTTGTGGTGTGTATACTTTTCTACATGTATGTTGCAGTATAATACATGTTTGAAGGATGTATATGACATCCCTGTACTCATAGCCACCAGCTGCAGAAGGTAGAAAAGCACCAGAAAAAGTCAAGATTTTATTAAAAAGTTAAGAATGTCAAAGAAAGTCCTAGACTTCAGAGTCAAGGCCATGTCCTCACTCTTCTTTTTGATATAAACAGCTAAGAGCTCTCTTGACATTAAAGTGACCCTTCTCTTATTGTCACTGCAGCTTACACTTAGCTGATTTCAAACTATTTACAGATAAGGTCTGAAATAAGTTAGGAACAAAGTAACATACCCTGTAATTCATGGGGCTCAGGAAACCTCTTCTTTTCACAGGTAGTAAGCAGCTGCAGAAACTTCACAAAAGACTGCCACTTGAGGGTAGACACAGCTCCCTTTCTTGCCTGTTACCTCCCTGCTTTACACTCCATTGAGCTAAACTTGTAACAACACAGGGAGTCTGGGGAGAATCTCAGCCCCACGCTGCACAACAGCTCCCAATGCACAGAACAAAAGCACAGACATACCACATAGGCTTTTGTGGCAGCCTCCTGAGCCTTCCTGCCTGCCTGGCATTCTGAACCCTGATTCTTACACCTATTACATTGCACAATCATGCCCTGTATTTGCTATACCAGTGGGGGTGGTTTATTTTAATAGACTGGTATAATTTGGCAGAAACTTATATGCATGTTTCCTTTTCATTTTTGAGGTCAGTTTAACTCAAGCATGCATTAAATACTTACTGCATACACTGTACTGAAAAGCTGCCAGGTGCTAGGTCCCATAGAAAATACTGAGGATGCCAAAAAATGTATATATAATTTAAGATGTTACCAACATATTATTTAAGTTGAATTAAATCATGGCAACAATGTGTAGTGTGACTAGCTCAGAAGATGGCATTCTTCAAATGAATGTTAGCATCACACGTATTCTTAAAACAGCAAAATGAAAAATTTTTGTCCCAAGAGGTATATACATTTTTTCGCTCCCTCTGTATGATCTGTGCCCCTAAGAAGCCTATAATCCAGATCCCTATTCATTGTGCCCCATTTCCAAAAGTGAGAATGAGTCCGATGTGTTTTGTGAGTACCTCAAACCTGAGTGAGAGGGTGGTCACTGGAGGCCTGAATGTGTTCAGAAAAATGTGGGTATGGACGCGCTAACTTGTCGCTTTGCTCTGTGGAGCATTTTACAACTTTCCCAAGGCTGTGGCATGTTTCATCTCATTTGAATAATCATGGGAGGACCGCCTCATTTCCCTGTGGGATCTCTTGATCAGGGCGACTCAGTAGATAAGCTTCAAGCTTCTGTGCTCACAGGGGACCAAATCTGCTTTGAAAATCTGTGTACCCTCTTTACATCTTTAAGTTGACATGAACACTTGTTTACTGTAAGCTTCATCGTGGCAAGACATATGATTTCAATTCCAGGTTGGGTACAAATGCTCAGGACCAGAAATATTTCAGATTTTGGAGTTTTTTGGATTTTGTGTATTCACTTAGACTTTACCCCTTGAGTGTACGTATTCCAGAAATCTGACATCTGAAGTGCTCTGAAATCAGAAAGTTTGCGCATCATGCTGGGGCTCAAAAAGTTTTGGATTTCAGATTTTCAGGTTAGAGACAGATGTTCAACCTGTGTCTGTAAAGCTGATTGTGGTTGTAAAAGCAGCTCCTCTGCTTAGATTCACTTCCCACCAGACTCTCACTTCTTTTTTTTTTTCTGATTAAAAAACTTAGGCTGGGGATGTGGCTCAGATCTAGAACACTTGCCTAGCAGGTGCAACCCCCTGGGTTTGAATCCCAGCACTGCAAAAACAAACAAACAAAATAAACAAAATAAATAACTTGTTCATATTGCTCTCAAGAGCTCTATCTCCATTCTGAATGATGAATCTGAGCTGGGTGTTGGGGCACCTTGATTGGAAGCTGGGACATGGAGACCCACGAGGACTCAACAGACTAGAGGAAGTGAGGCAGCTTCCCCCTCAGGGCTTCCTGTGTGCCATTGTGCGCCTCTGCACATCAGAGTTTCTGGTCCATGGTTACTTGCTCTGTCTAGCCAGTTGTTCCTTTATGTGGCACCTAGAAGGGCTTGGGCTGAGATTTAGCTCAGTTGGTAGAGCGCCGCTCTGCAGTCTCTGAGGTCCTTAGTTGGATTCCCAGCACCGCAAAAATGGGAGAAGGGCATGGCAATCCACTCCCGAGGCAATCCCCAAACAATCAGCCATTGAAAACCATATGAGGGTTGATATGAGAAATCTTTGCCTGCAGCCATAGCACTGTGGCATCTGATTCCATCAGATCTTGGAAGCCAAGCAGGGTCAGACCAATAGTACTTGGATGGGAGACCGCTTGGGAACAAGGAGTGCTGTAGGCTTGGGAGAAGGACCCAGCAACCCACTCCCAAAAAACAAGCTGCCATTGAAAACCCTATAAATAGCAGAGAAGCACTGACAATACTGTTTTGCCTATTGTGTGTAGGGTTGCTATGAGTCAGACACTGACTCAATGGTACCTAACAAGACAACAGAAGGGCTTACTCTGGAGTCCCGACACATTGAGGGTTGAAGATAGGGGAGAAATATGCCTTGATTTTGAAAGCAGGAGAAGGGAGATCATGGAAGAGAAGACGGGAAGGAGAACCTGGACCCAATGACCCATTCAGATGGGTCAGGTATAGAAAGGAGGGCAAATGGAAGGGGAAGACCCAGAAATTGCTCTGTTGCCCAACTCACTGCAAAGTCCTCGTGGACCCACAGGGAGACACTCATGCTGGTAGTTGTAGAATGATTGAATAATGACTGTACATCATTTTCTCAAACTGGAACCTGCAAAGGTACCCTTGGGGACAGGCCTGAGAATTTTGTAAGCTTTGATTTTAAAAAAGTCATTTTGAGGACTGGGGATATAGCTCAGGAGGAGTGGGCCTGTCTAGCATGCATGAGGCCCTGGGTTCCATCCTTAACATGACACAAAATTCATCTTGAGGATAATTTGTATTATCTGGAATTTACATACAAACAGACCAAACCCTTTTGTAGCCATAAATCACAATTGTAGACATGTGTGTATGAATATGTACATGTGCTGGTGTGTGTGCTAAACCTCACCCAATGTGGCACTGTTGTGAACAGTGGCTCGTAAGTCAAGGCAGCTAAGGGGCGAAGGAAGGCCACGTGTAGGACATGTGTCCGCACGGTGTTCACACAGTGTTTGCACATTCTCATCTGTGCCCCAGGCCTGCACGGTCTGTCCAATGGCCTCAGGTGTGGGGCTCACATTTTAGGTCCTTTAAGCGAGAGGACAAATCTGGTGTCTGTCAGTCATAGATGAAAGTGTTCGGATGCGATGTGTATGACCTCAAATCTTTGTGACCCCAGTTGGTGCTTTTCAGATTGAGGGCATGGAAATTGGATTCCTGTAGGAAACAGGTGTTGTTATATTTGAGTCAGCACCGTAAGTGGACGTATGCCCTTTGTGCAATGGGAGATTGGAGGGAGAAGCCAGGCTGTCTCGTTCAATGGACTTAATTAAGGATGTCAATAAGGACTTTCCTTGCCTCCCCACCAAATACTTAGTTGACATTTGGGTAGCAAAAATAAGCTAAGTATTCAGAGTTCTGTTGTGTCACACATTCTGGGGACCTAGAAAACTGAGGTACGTGGCATGATAGCTACAGCAGAGCCAGTGGAAGTCCGGGGAGTCACTCGTGTGGCTGAGCATCTGGACAGAGGGAAGAGGAACTTTTAGGGGCCATGTCTGATTCCAGAGGTTGGCATGAAGAAGAGGGTTTGGAGCGAGGAAAGGGGGGGAAGGCAGATCTGGATCTGAAGAGAAACATGCACTATGCAGGCAGAGTCCTCTGTCGCTACAGCAGGCCAGAGACTGAGCAGCCCCTTGAATGGGCTATAACTGGGGTTGAGGTTCATTTACCAAACCTTGGAAAACAGGAAGTCTACAGAGATTTGGATAGGTAGGTGTTTAGGAAGTAAATTCTATGAGTGCTTATTTCCTCTTGTTTCCTCTTCTCTCGTGCAGTCTCACTAGTTGCAAGGGAAGCAGTCCATTTCTATAGTTTGGTCTGCAGTGGTCCCCCAGGTCCAGGCGTGGGAGGCTCAGTCCCCAGACCATGCTGTTGGGAGGTGGTGGAGCCTTTAAGAGGCGGACCCTAATGGGAGGGGTTTAAGTCATTGGCACTATGCTTTAGGAGGGAATTGTGAGACCTTCAGCTGCTGCCTCACTTTTCTTTCCCTCTAGCCATAAAGTGAGCAATTTTGCTCCACTGTATGCTCTTCCTCATTGCTACCTGGTACCCCTACCAGAATTCTAAAGCAATAGGTCCTCCCCATCATGGCTGGGAACCTCTAAAATTGTGAGCCCCAATAAACCTTTTCTCTTTGTAAGTTGACTTTCCCAGGTGTTTGTTACAGTAATAGAAAGCCAGCTGTCGTGTGCATGAACTGAGATCCCAAACAGGAAAGGAAGTGAGGAATTGTTTCTAAGTTACTGAAAACAAGGGGCCTTGGGGAGAGAGCCGGAGTCCTCCTGAGTGTGCTGGTACCTTTCCCTATGTTAAAACAGATAAACTTTTTTTTTTTTTTGAAATTTTTAATGTACACCTTAATGTGATTCATTCTGACATACTTTTCATTGTGACATTTCCATATATGCATTTTGATGTACATTATTCGTATAGGTTCCCCCTTACCCTCCCCTATGCTTCCCCCCTCCCACCGTCCCCATCTAAGTCTTCTCTATCTTTTACTTGGTAATATTTTTTATATGTCTTTGGGTTCCGGTTCTGTTTAAGATAGAAACTTTTCCTGTAGTGGTCTTTGTTTTTATATTGTTAGAACAATTGCATGCATTTTCTAGACCATTTATATTGACACCATTCTTATCTTCCCCCCATTTTATTTTGATCTGACCTTTAAATAGGATTTTTCCTTCTTATAATTTTTGATTCAGCTCCCACATATGAGTGAGAACATGTGTTTCTCTTTCTGAGCTTGGGTTCGTTCACTTAAAATAATTTTCTCTAACTCCATCCATTTTGCTGCGAATGACCTTATTTCATTTTTCTTGATTGCTGAGTAGTATTCCATTGTGTATATATACCATAGTTTTTTAAATCCATTCTTCTGTTGAAGGGCACTTTGGTTGATTCCATATCCTTGCTATTGTGAAAAGTGCTGCATTGAACATGGAGATGTAGGTATCTCTGTGGTATGATGACCCATCTCCCTTTGGGTAAATTCCCAATAGTGGTACAGCTGGCTCACACAGTAGATCAATATTTACTTTTTAAAGATACCTCCATATTGATTTCCACAGTGGTTGGACCAATTTACAGCTCCACCAACAATGTAAGAGTGTTCCCTTTTCCCAGCAACCTCGCCAGCATTTGTTGTTATTTGTTTTATTGATCTTGGCCATTCTTACTGATGTAAAGTGAAGTCTTAGTGTTGTTTTGATTTGCATTTCTCTAATGGCTAGGGATGTTGAGCATTTTTTCATGTGTTTCATGGCTTTACGGACCTCTTCATTTGAGAACTGTCTACTCAGTTCCTTTGCGCATTTGTGTGTTGGGTTGTTTGTTTTTTTTGGGAGTTTTTTTCTTGAGTTCTTTATAAATCCTAGTAATTAGACCTTTATCTGATGTATAAAATGAGAAGATTTTTTCCCATTCCATGGGGGTTTCCTTGACTCTGTTAATTGCTTCTTTTGCTGTGCAGAAGCTTTTTAATTTCATGTAATCCCATTTATCTTCTCTTGTTGCAATTTCATGAGCAATTGGAGTCCTATTAAGGAAATACTTTCCTAAGCCTATATGATGGAATGTGTTGCCTATCTTGCTTTCTATAAGTTTTAAAGTTTCTGGTTTTATGTTGAGATCTTTTATCCATTTTGAGTTAACTCTCGTGTATATTGAGAGGTGGGGGTCAGCTTTCATTTTTCTGCATGTGGATGACCATGTTTCCCAGCACTGTTTGTTGAAAAGGCTGTCCTTTTTCCAGTTTACTTGCTTTGCTCCTTTGTCGAAAATCATGTGGCTATAGGTGTGTTGAGGTATATCTGAGTCTTCTATTCTGTTCCAGATGTCTTTGGGCCTATTTTTGTGCCAGTACCAAGCTGTTTTTGCAACCACTGCTCTGTAGTATAGCTTGAAGTCAGGAATTGTGATTCCACCTGCATAAGTTTTGCAGCTTAAGAGTAAAACAGATAAACTCTTCAACATAACTGCTCTTCACTCATGCGTTGAAGGTAAAGCTGAAATTCACAGTCCTCTGAATGTATTACAGTTGGTAAACAGTTGCTTGCAAATATGTTTAGGTACAGGTTAGAATCAGTGCTGAACCCATTGGATTTTCTTCCAACAAGGAAGTTCTGCTGCTGGAGAGCCTGAGTTTTCCACTTCAGACTTGGTATCTGGTTGTGGGGAGGTCAGAGGAATGATTCTGCATCCACTTCCCCCCAGGAAATGTAGAACGTGGATTATGCCTCTGTAGCTATACTGCTTATAAACTTTCATAGAACTGGGGCCCACATATGCTACATTTCTTCGAAGCAACACTAATCTGGAGACCCACTGCTAAAATCAAGTAGAATTAAGAGATAATTGATAAGGACAAGATGGCATTGCAAGATCTGCATAATTTTATAACTCCTTTGATACAGCTGAAGTTTTTTTCAACTAGAGAGAAATTTTGGTAAATATGAAATGGGTGGATTAGACCTTTGCAATTTATTTTACCTATCGCTATTATTATTTCATAGCTGCTTCAAATATTATAATGTAATATTTTAAAGTGCTTTTCTAGCCTCTTATTGTGCATTTCATCAACAGTTTACTAAATAACTAGAGAGAAACTTCCTTCATACTTGTTTTTCAGTGTGACTTAGTTTTTGAACTACTGTGTTTTTGTGGCAACATGTCTTTTCCCAGAAAATCTCAGGTTAACATTAAATAGGCACTGGATGTTTATCTGATGTTGTTTACAGGACCTTGAGAAATTTTTAACCTTTGTATATACTTTACACTATTAACTAGGCAAGAGGTCATTGGAACATTTAGAATTCCACCCCAAACTTCAGAAATCGTCAGGTGAAATCTGCTGCATTTGCCTTGAGACATGCTTGCTTCTCTTCTAGGAACGAAGCTAGTCACATGAGAAATAATATATGCTGTTCTATTTGGAAATCTTTTCATTCACTGATGGGAGTCCAGACAGCTTGGTCAGCTTCCCCAGCTTAAGAAGATCACTCTTGACCATTTGCAATGGGGTGCATCTCCACCGTGGATTGGTATTTGACAGCTACACATAGTATCCGTTATTGATGAAGTGTAGAAGTTACATATAAAAACCTGGGGTGAGCCTGAGGTACAGGGTGTTCAGCCCATAATTCCCAGCACTGTGCCATGCACAGGGTGGTGGGCACCACATGCATACACTGACTGCATACATTGAACATAGCAAAGCCTAATTGTATTCCCCAATAAACCTCTGAAATCCAAACATGTCTGTGTTCATGGACAAGCATCAATGCATTATTAAAAACGGGAAGTCTAAAGCAGTCAGTGTCTGGATTGCAATGATCTCAGTTCATAATTTTTTTCATTGACCTTCTTTACACTTACATTGTAGTACCTGAGAAAACAATTCTGTCTGAAGTTGTATATAGGCCTTCTCTGAAAACATGTGGGTATTGCATGTTTTCTTAGTTTACTTTTCAGAGAATTTGTCTTTAAAATACATTAGTTTAAAAGCGTTTTTAAGGAAGTAGCAGAGCTCTCAATTGCAAATCCAATCCACATGTGATTCTAATCCACACCTGGTTTTGTAGCCCTCCAAAACTGTTGAAAGGGTCTGGATTAGATTTTTGCATGGAGTGTGATAAAGTGATTGCAAGTGCATGATAAAAGGTTATAACCACAACATCCCTTAAATGTTACATCAAAGAAAAATTTGACTTGCAGATAACTGGTACCTTGGGACTGGCCTTGAAGAGCAAGCTTTCTCCACAGTGTTTGTTGTGAGAGCCACATACCTGGTGGCTGCTGATCAGTGACACCAGCAGCTGTCATTTCCTCTGATGGGTGGGTCTGTCCAGAGCTGGCCAATGACTGGATGCACACAGGCACTTCCTGAGGAGCTGCTTAATGAAGGAAACTTGAACTCCAAGGGCAGGGCATTGAATTCTGTGACTCACACCCCATTTTTCATATGCTGTTTTTTTTTTTTTTTCTTTTTAACAATTCTGAGGGGTGGAACCTAGGCACTCAGGCATACCAGGCAAGTATCTTAGCAATGAGCCACACCGTAGCCTATTTTATATTTTGAAACAAGGTCTTGCTAAGTTGCACAGGTTGCCTCTGGTTTTGAACTTGTGATCCTTCTGCCTCAGACTCCTGAGTCGCTGGGATTCTAGGCATGTGCCTCCACACTTGGCTTCATATGCTTTTTTACATTCAATACATGATTGTAGGATTTCCCATTTTCTTTTTCTAGCCCCATATGGCATGGGTGTGGGAGAAAGTCTCTTTTCCAAAGGGACTGATGCAGGTCAATCAATGCATATGTATGAGGAAGCTATGAAGATGTAAACTGTTGAGTCATCAACCAGATTGTTTTTTTGAATTATCAAACCAGATGCCATCAATTGTAGGGAATCAAAAGGAATCTTTGCTAAACTAATGATAATAGATCAGAGTTTGCTGTGCTATATAAAGCTGGATGAGTGTTATCTTGACATTGCACCTACTAGTTTAACACATTATGACTGAAAAGGGAAATTTGCATTGTTGGTGACTTTCTGGGAAAGTTGACATTATCTGTGGACTTCCTTTCATTGTTTTAAAAATGGAACATTGCCCTTAAGTCAAGTGTTGTGGTAAGCTGGCATTGTGATGGCCAGTTTTCTATTACTATAACAAATACCTGAGATGATAAACTTATGAAGATAGAAGGTTTCTTTTGGTCCACAGTTTTAGAGGTTTCAGTCCATGATCCATCAACTCCATTGCTTTGGACCTGTGGCAGCACATCATGTTGGGAGTTCATGACAGAGCAAGACTGTTCTTTCAGGTAGATAGTGAAAGACAGGAAGAGGAAAGGGCTAGAGTTGCACTGTCCTTTTCAAGGGCATGCCTCTAGAGCCCTATATGTCTCCCATTAGACTCCTAAAGTCTCTGTGGGAGTCAGGGCTTTAATAAATGGCCCTTTGGGGGGACATTCCAGATGTAGACTATGGCATGGTCTTTCACAAGTAGAAAGCACAGTCATCTAATAATGTATATTTTACTTCTTTCAAACCGAAGGGTGCCTATCCTTCACACTGCCACTTAACAGCTATCTAGATCCATCCAAGGGATGATCTCTAAGGTAAGGCTGAAAATATAACCTAGAACTTGAACTGTGAATCAGGTTAATGGACTTCTAGTTACGGACGTCTGGACTAAGGATCCTCAACTGGGTACAATTCTCTTCCCACCCCACCCCAGAAGACACTTGGCAATGTCTGAAGAACTCTTCTGTTGTCACACTGGGGCATGTTTCACCATCTACTGGATGGGGGCCAGGAATGCTGATAAACACTCTTTAATGCATAGGACAGCTGCCACCACCAGGAATGATCCCCAGCCTAAAGTGTTAATAGTGCAGCCGTTGGGAAACCCTGTGTTATGCTAAGCCGAGCCAGCTGTGTGTGTTCAGCTAGCCCTTGCCCCGATTCTTTAATGTTATCACAAAATACACTTCTGTGTTCCATTCCTGTTGCTCTGCAGTTAATCATTCCCTCGTGCAGTTTTGTGTGTGCCCAGAAGTCCTGCCACCCGCGTGAAGCTTGGCGTTCCTGCCTGGCTGCACTCAGGCCAACATTCCACCTCCACCTGCACCAGCTTGTTCGACCTGAAAACTTACCAAGTGAAAGCAAGAGCCACATGAAGACAACTTAATTATCCCCACCCATATACTGGCTGAAAGGGAATCAGGAAGGCCCTGGAGTTACGGACTGGCTCTTTCTCTGCCGTAGAAACAATATCAGTTCAACATGAAATGTGCATGGCTGTCCCCTCCTGCTTTCTCCCTTCTTGGCAAGGCAAGGACACCATTAGGTAAAGAAATCTTCCAACACACCAATCTCTCAGAGCTAGAAGAAAACCCAGCTTGTTCTAGACTGGCTTTGTCTTAGAGACAGGGCAGTGGGGCCATTCTGAGACAGTCTTTCTTTTGGTAGCAGCCTGCTGAAGGGTGGGAAGGTATTTAGTAGTTGGAATTATAGAAGTGAACAGTAACTGTGTGCCCCTTTCTGCTTTGAGGTGCTTTAAAACAATGTTCTGTGTGCTGAGGCTTTAGATTGCTGTACCTAATGGCCTAGAAAAAGAAAAAGAATGTCCTTTGGCAGGCAAAGGTCATTCTGGGCATCAACTGGGCTGCATGACCCAGCAGCTCGCTGGGCTGTCACCCTATCTTGGGTCATGCTTTGAGGGGTTGCCAGAGTCCTTAGGCCAGAGCTGCACCCCGTGGGGGGTTCTCTTGGAATGGGAGCAGAACAGGTGACCGAGGATCCTGGTGGAATCAGAGGCCAACTTGCAAAAAAATCTGATCAAGAGCTTGAGTTCATTAACACCTGTCCCCTTCCTGACTCGTGTGCATCATAAACCATAATGATTTCTTGACTTCAGTGTCGTGTGCCTATAGCGGTCCCTTGTAGGCAACAGGTGCACAGTAAATATTTGTGAAGTGAGTGAATGCGTTCAGAACCAGATGGGATCTTCAGCCAACGCACTCAGTTAACAAAGGTCCACAGACATTCTCGGATTGCAGAAGATAAAACGTTGCTTTCACGGCCCCACTCTTGGAGTGTGTCTGGGATTTACTTGGCTCCGTGAATCAGGTCCCTGGTACTGACATTGTGACCATCTAGAGGGAACACACAGATGAGCCATGCAGCTGGCAGGGACACTATCCGTGGTCCTGTGTCCAGCTTCTGAAAGAGGGCCTCCAGAGTGGCTTCAGTTTTGTTGTTGTTATTGTTAGGTGCCGTTGAATCGGTATCTGACTCATAATGACCCTATGTACAACAAGTGAAACACTATTGTCAGTGCTTCTCTGCTGTTCATAGGGTTTTCAATGGCTGATTGATTTTTGGGACTGGGTGGCCAGGTCCATCTCCCAAGCCTACAGCACCTGGTGTTCCTAGGCGGTCTCCCATCCAAGTACTAACCAGGTCCAACTGTGCTGAGCTTCCAAGATCTGACGGGATTGGATGCCACAGGGCTGTCTCAGAATTGCCTTGGGAGTGGATTGCCATGTCCTTCTCCCATTTTTGCGGTACTGGGAATCAAACTTAGGACCTCAGAGACTGCAGAGTGGCACTCTACCAACTAAGCTAAATACCAGCCCTCTTCAGTTTTAGGTGCTCCAAAATCAACATTATCCCTAGTTTGGAAAACCAAGAGAGTAAGTTATGAATTCAGAGACAAAATACTAGTTTTAAAACATAACTTCTCATTTTAAAATAATGAAATAAATATTCTAAATGTTTGACATGTTAAGACTTAATAAAGTATTTACTTTACCACATATTATTAGTTAGTACTCTATCTGTATGCATATAATGCAGTTGTTCCTTTCTGTATAAATGAATAACTTTTAAACAACCAAGCTGAGAATCTTTTTAATAAATTATTGTTGTTAGGTGCTGTCAAGTTGGTGTCTAATAGTGACCTAACGTACAACAGGTGAAGCACTATTGTCAGTGCTTCTCTGCTGTTCATAGGGTTTTCGATGGCTGATTGTTTTTTGGAAATGAATTGCCAGGTCCTTCTCCCAAGCCTACAGCACCTGGTGTTCCCAGGCAGTCTCCCATCCAAGTACTAACCAGGCCTGAACCTGCTTAGCTTCCAAGATCTGATGGGATCGGATGCCACAGGGCAACAGCTGCAGGCTTTAATAACTTAGACACATTTTAATCAAATTTAATCTGACAGCATCCTACTAAATGACTGTCTTCTGAACTTTTTTCGAGTTTGTATATTTGTTTTATTTTTTCTAATGAAAGACCTCAAGTTTCGCGTCAGGAAAAAGAAGTACATAGACCTCATGATAGCTAGGTACCTCCTGTCGCTAAGGAAGGGGGCCTTTGGGGAAGGCTCTAGACCATGCTCCCAGTGAGCTCCTGGGACCCCTGTGTCAGCAGCTTCACTCAGCTGCTGTGTGCACTGGCGGAGGCACCTTAAGCTCTTTGTGCCTCACCTGTCAAATGACAGCGTGAGAGCATTTAAGGCCTACTGCTGCAGAGAGGATCTGGGGAGGTAATACTTCGAAAGTGCTTGGCATATGGGAAGTTTGTATAAATATTAGCCATTTTGTTGCTACTACTGGGCAGTTTCCACATCATTGCTGCCTAACGTGGTGGCTACAGGCCACATGTGGTGGATCTTAGGTACTTGAAATGTTAGTCCAAACTAAGATGTGCTTTCAGTCTGAAATACCTACTGGATTTTGAAGACTTAGTGTAAGAAAAAGCATGCTAAAAAAATCTCATTAAAGGCTGGGGGTTCTGCTCAGTGGTAGAGCACTTGCCTAGCCTGCCCAAGGCCCTGGGTTCAATCCCAAGCACTATACCAGGAAGAAAAAGAAAGATTCTGAAAATCCTGCAATGAAGAGGCCTATCTACTGTTGTTACCACCCAGTTCCTCCAATTTATTTGGCCACAGAAACATGTTTTCAAGGAATAACTCAGAAACACTCCCTTCCACTCTGCCCCATGGAGCACAGTTTCAGAAACACTCCCTAAAATTCACCCGAACCATGTCTTTTAGGGGAGGGTAGAAACAGTCCCTCTGCAAATGCTCATGTAGTTACCCTTCACTGTTTGCTTTTATTGGAAGAGATGGTTGATGAATAGTGCTTCTCCAAAAAGAACAAAGAGGAGAAACAGCATAATTGCCCATTTGTGAGAAAGTCCACCTCTAATAGTACTGTCCTCACGCCTGGTGTGCCCAGTGATATTATAGAACAAAACTTTGTGCCCAGTGATATTACAAAACAAAATGCCGTGTTCAGATATGTAACATTAAAAAAGTTACAAAAGGTCTGCCTCAGATTTATGTTTATTTGTAAATAGCCTGTTTCCAGAAAGTAGTTGAGACAAATTAGGAAAATTCCAAACAGGATAGAGCCGGTCCAGCAGAGTTGGGAAGTTACAAGAACACAGAGACAGAGGAGTGGGTAGCTCTTCAGGAAAACAGGCTGAAAATCAGCTCCCAGGCTCCTGGCCATGGTGGGGGCTCAGCAGGTGTATGGCCGACTCCAGGCCTGTCTGATTGCTGCCCAGTTTCTTACTTATTATACAAAGCAAGCTCTGAGACTATTACTAGAACACTGACTTATGCAAATTTCTTTTTAAAAATAATTTTTATTGTATTTTTACTTGACTCAATTGTACATATTTGTGGGGTGCATTGTGATGTTTTAATACATGTATACGTTGTATAAAGGTCGTAAAGTGCAATTAGCCTATGTTACCTCCAACATCTAGCACTTCTTTGTTTTTTTTTTTTTTGGTTTTCTTTTTTTTATTATTAGAAATTTTTAATGTACATCATAATGTGATTCATTTTGACATGCTTTTCATTGTGACAATTTTCATATATGCAATTTGATAAACATTATTCATATAGGTTACCCCTTACCCTCCTCTATGTTTCCCCCCCTCCCCCCCTTCCGATCTAAGTTTCCCATCCAAGTCTTCTCTATCTTTTACTATGTAGTATTTTTCTATATGTCCTTGGGTTCCATTTCTGTTTAAGATAGAAACTTTTCCTGTAGTGGTCTTTGTTTCTATTAGCACTTCTTTGTGATCAGAACATTCAAAGACCTCTCTTTTAATTATTTTGAAATATACAGTACATTATTTTAAACTGTAGTTACACTACTATACAAAAAAAAGTCAGAACTTATTCCTCCTAACTGTAACTTGTGCTGGTTAACCAGCCTCTCCCCATTGTCTCCTCCCAGCTTCTAGTAACCATGATTCTACTCTAAACATCTATTAGGTCAGCATTTTTAGATTCTGCATATCATATTTGAATTTGGAGGATTATTCATTACGGGGGTATTGTTAATGTAGAAGGACTTCTTCATAAAAATGCCCCGAAAAGGGAGGAACCTAATACACTCAGCCAAAATGTTTTTTAAGTGGAAAATACATTGCATGTACTTAATATTACCTCCAGCTTTTAAAATATTAAAATTGGGGCCAAAGAAATCTGTGTGCCATCTCATCTCAATATGCTTCATGCCATGGCTAGAAAACAGGGCTGGGATTTAGCTCAGTTGGTAGAATGCTGCTCTGCAGTCTCTGAGGTCCCGAGTTCAATTCCCAGCACCACAAAAATGGGAGAAGGACCTGGCAATCCACTCCCAAGGCAATCACAGAACAGTCAGCCATTGAAAACCCTATGAGGGTCACTATAAGTCAGATACTGACTCGATGGCACCTAACAGCACTAACAGCATGGCTAGAAAACAAATAAAAATTTCCAACATGTTCATAACCTAGAAGACTATTTCATTGGGGCATAGAAAGGCAATACCGTAACTTTCACTTAATTGTTATATCATCATTTCTACTTCTTTTGTGACTGTTGTATAAATCCAATATATATTAATATACTAGTATATGTTCATTATAATTGAATAATTATTTTCAGGGGGATAGTTTAAGAAAATTTTTTGCTAATAGATTGGTGATGATCAAAAATAGACCTCTTCTTCTAGTCTAGCCCCTGGTTTTCAATCAGTAATGAGGAGTCTTGATAAGAATTTTTAAAATAACATATACCTTGCTTTGGGACAAGGTGTGGGAGTGGGTGACAGGTGTGTATTGTGTGGAAAGACTCCAGCCAGTACCATGGCCCTGGATGGACTCTGAGCCTCATGAATCCTTGCAAGCACTGTTGAAGTTGGTGAAGTTTAGGTAAACACAGCTGGGACTGTCCTCATGGCCTTTGGGTGACCTTGGACATTACCAGACTACCTGTGGAGATGCACGTTGTTTCCATTTTTGCCAGTGTGGCCTTTGAAGATGGTTTTAAAGTGGGTTTGTGTGTCTGTTTTTTGGTGAACATACTTCATGTGAGCCAGTGCCGCAGAATGGCTAATGACATCTCTGTAACAGACTGAGGATGTGTCTCATTGGCTGGGAGAGTCAGTAAGAGCCAAGTGTCAGATTCTTCAGCTTTGAAATGAGGGCCTGTCACCTGCTGGGCTGTCTAGAGCATTGACTGGGAAGGACATGGAGCTCAGTATGGATGTTTTTTGCTATTATACTGGCACCATCCCTGGCATGACTAGATAATGGATTCAAAATTCAAACAAACATTAAAATAAACCAAATGACTTATAACAAGTTTTGAGCCTCAGACTGCTGGAGACTGAGGCATAAATCTGAGACAAAGCTGCGCCTGGCTCCTCCTCTTAAAGGGCTAGATTTCAGCTTTTTCTTTTACTTCTTTTTTGAAATACAAATATATTTGTGATGTAGTATCCAATTGGCTATCAATGATCCATACAAAAGTAGAGATAGAATTAAACTGAATTGATTGAATTCTTTCAGTCCCCAATCGGTCATAGTCTATATGTTCCTAAAACAAAATCCTTAACGTTGACTCATTTCTTTGTGATTCCTTTCTGTCTTCCAAAGGTAGCGAACCAAATGTGGACAAAAATAATTACATTTCAGCATTCCCTGGATTTTCAGGTTGTTTACGCCTTGGCCTTTTCAAGCAGGCAAATGCTGGCTTAGATCAGCCTTTAAAGCCCTCTGGAAAAGGAGATGTTATATTTCTTGCGTCACTTGCTTTTGGCAGTTGGCAATAGGTTGGGTCCTCATTTTTCCTTTGCTGCCTCCTCCCCCTCAGCTCCTGGCCTGGTCCACTCAGTGCTTCTCACTCCTTCCACCCCCATAGTCCCCTGTGACCCTTCCAGGGCTGCAGACAAGGCCTCCAGCAGCCGAGATCCTCGGGGACTTCCGGCCCAGCTCAGAAACAGGCCAGCAGGGAGCTGGCTGTGCTCTGTTATTTACAGAGTGATAAACTCAAGCAGCATCTGGACCGTGTGTCCACAGGATCAGAGGAGCACAAATCCCTGGCTTACTGGTTGCTTGGAGGACACATTCTTTACAGTTAGCCCCAGAGCTAGAATCTGGCCATCATCTTTAATGGCGAGCTCATGGGGTGGACAGTCACACTGTCTTCCCAAATGCCACTGCGAGGGGCTCCTTCACCCCTACCCTCTGGCTCTGGACTCACTGCCAAGTCTCCTCTCCTCAGCTCTCCCCTCCTTCAAGTAACCTTTTACTGGGTACCATACACAGAACATGAAAAGTATACCATTCACATAACATGATACACGTATCATGAATGGCATGAAGTCCATTCACACAGTCCATCACCACTGTCCCCCTCCAGAGCTCTTCTCCTGCCAACCTCAGACTCTCTGCTCATTGAACAGTGACTCCCCAGTCTCCCTTCCTCTGTTCCTGGCATCCACCATCTATTTTTTGTTCCTCTACGTGGGATCTGTCTAGGCACCTCACATAGATGGCATCCGATAGGATTTGTCCTTTAGTGGCTGGCTTGGTTAACTTAGCACAATGTCTTCAGGATTCACCTACACTGTAGCCTATGTCAGAATTTCCTTCCTTTTTAAGACTTGATAATCATCCCTTGTATTTTTATATGACATTTTGTTTTGTCCATGAATCTTCCTATCCCAAGTGGAGAACTAGGTTGCTTCTGCTTTTGGATCACCGTAACTAAAGCCACCATGCACATGGGTGTGTGCCTTTTTCGTTTAAAGTCCAAATCTGACCGAATCACCCCTCAGTTTACAACCTTGAGAGGCTTCTGGCACTGTGTGGTGAAGTTGAGTCTCTGCCACGGTTCCCTGCCACCTCCACTGTCAGTCTTCTTGCTCACTGTCCCTGATGTCTCCATAGCCCTCTGCCCAGCATGGGAATCCAGGCAGCCTCCCTAGCAGACTCTTGAGTTCCTCGTTCATAAAAGAAGAAATTTTCTTTTACAAAAAATGGCAGATTGCCTAAAGGTCCGGGTCTCTGTGTGGCCTTCAGTGCATGCCTGCTCCCTGTCTGTCCCCTCCTCCTCCAAGCAGAGTCCCTCACCTGCATTCTGTTCCTGCCCTGGAGTGGGCTGCTTGTGTCTATGCTGCCTCTTGGGTCTGAGCTCCACGACAGTGGCCTCCACATTGAATTTCTTTTGGAAATCCTGGTCTGAAATGTGTGCTATTCTCTGAGCGCTCCCCCAACCTCCCCGTGAGGTTCCTTTGATGGCAACCCATGGGAGTCATCGTTCTGTAGGTGCCAGTTGCTACCAAGGCCACTGTTCTTTGTGCGGTTTTGTTTTTGTTTGCTAATGAATTGACCTGGGTGGCAGGCATGGCCCCGGGAAGTCTTCACACAAAGACAGGGTTCAGCCTTCTTTGATCAAGTTGGGGTTACAGCCTTAAAGTGTGCCAGCCTGAGTTTTGTTAAAGGAACCCTTTGAAAAGCAGAGCCAGGGTGATGGGGCCTCTGCCTGCTCTTCTGTTGGGCATCGCCTGGCTTACTGGGTACCAGCTGCCTTGCTGCTGCTTAGCTTCTCAAACCAAAGACCTTCTGTGTCTCAGGACCTTTGCACAGCTGTTCCAAATACCTGGAAAGCTTGTCCCCTAGATCCTCAGTTGTAGGTTCCTTCCTTCTTGTCTCTCAGGGTTGGTTGGTTGATTTCTCAATATTTTCCCAACTAGATGCCAATCCTACAAGGGCTGAGCTCTCCTCTGCTGCTTTCATCTGTGTGCCCACAGAGCCCAGCACTGGAGGGCAGCTTGATTGACACAAATCACATTAGGCGGAGGGTAAGAGAGCCTTGATCCCAACTCCATAGCCCCTTACTTCAGCAAGGTGATATTGGGCAAGTCCCTCTCCCTGGGCCTTAGTTTTCTCTTCTCTAGTATCCCTCTCTGGAGTATCTTGGAGGACTCACACTGTAGAGTCCCCCACCAGTGCTACGTACATGTGACAAGGAACAGTTGATTCCAAGCTTTGCAGGACAGACTGATGCACAATTTATTCATTAAATACATATCGAGAGGTGGCCCCCGGGAGGCAGTGCATCCACGGTGGTCTTTGATGGCCCCATCCCTGTCCCTCACTTTCAGATCCTTTTTATTCTTCAGACTTCTTTCAATAGCTTTGATGATCCACCAATCCAACCAATCAGTAGTAAGGAGTGGGGTTCTGACCCCTGCTGCTATGTCAAGTCCAAGGATATGGATCCCTGGTGAGACAAGATTAACAAGACAGCCAGGTGGAGGATACTCCTGGGCTCTCCTGTCTTTGCAGCAGCAGACAGCTGACAAGGCTAGCCCTCGCGGTTCAGATAGCCCAAGAGTGAGGGCTGGTGGAGGAGGAGAGGGCTTGTGGCTCCTGGTGAGGGTAGAAGTGGCCGTCACTGTCAGGGGACTGACTAGGGTAGATGAGCTGTTCTGGGAAAGCAGAAGGCGAGGGCTTGCACAGCTGTCCACGCTCGCTCTTGTTCCTGCTTCACCCAAGCGGATCATCTTTCCTTGATCTCACACACACAGCGAAGTCGCGAGCTGGAAAGGAGAATAGAAAAGAACTTGAATCTCATCCTCAGAACCCCCCTCCCCCTGCCCCCCAATCTCTGAAAATATCACCCTTCAAACACATTAGGGATATGATTTTGGAGAAAATGGTCTTTTCTGGTTTTTTTAAGCTTGCTGATTCTTACAGGATATTTGCTTTCTTAACGTTGGGGAGAAAATGCAAGCTCTTGCACATTCTTCAGGGCAGACTACGATAATTATTACCAGTTTAATGTGTATTTTGCTTGTTTAAGGAAAATCTCTGTGGTTCTTTGACATGCTTTAGTGTTACAACTTCACGTTTAAGTAAACAAGACCTCACAGCCTGATTTCTGTGCAAATCTACGCGTTCGGGGCCTTGGAGGACCTCCTTGGCCACAGGAAAGGAAGGATGCATCTTGAGAAATAAGGCTAAGGATGCGGCGGAAGTTGCTTTTTGCATAACCAACACATGGGCTCAAGTGCAGAGGATGGTGCCTGGCTTGGGAATGTGTGCCTTGGAATTTTATTTGCCCCTGGCAACTCATCAAGACCACTCTGCAACTTGGGTGTCTTTTGGCCTCACTTACTTTTCTAGTTTTGACAGTCATTGGAGCTGCGCCCCATCCCACACGTGGTTCCTATTCCCAGGACTTTCTCAAAACGAGGATAG
>VMDO01010861.1:46924-69602 GCA_007922755.1 Pedetes capensis
GAGATGCCAGCCATTTCTATCCATCCTAAAAAAGCCTTGCCTAATGCTGCCTGTTCTTGTCCAGTGCCCGCTCTGGGCTCCCCACCCACCTCCTTTCTGGAAGGTATAAACATTCTCTATTACACCTGGCACTGCAGCCTCTCTCCTGCAGACCACCTAACCTGTGCCTCCCAGAGCCTCAACCTGCATTTCAACCCCTAACTCGACCTTGGGTGCCCTTGAGCAAGTTTCTCAGAACTTCAACCCCAATTCATCCTCCCTTTGGAATGTGCAGCTCCAAGTTAAAGTTACCTAGAAAACACCACTTGAGGATTGAAAACCACTTTTGAGACAGCAGGCAAAGCCGTGTTTATTCAGACAGGAGTGGCATGCATCTGGGCAGAGCATGGCTTTAATTTAGCCATGCCAGCAGTTCCTAAATGCCTACTTTTTCCTGGCTCACCTGCGGGGTGTGGGGCTCAGAAAGAGGGGATTGATCTCCACAGTTGTTCCAGACCAAGTGGGGAGCATGGAGCTCTGGGACATTTGATTCTGACCGTGTCTCTCCTTTCCTAAAGTGGGATGGCCCTTCTGAACCACTGCTCCACAAGGGTAAACGGAAGCCTGCTGAGGAAAGTGTGATCCCAGTGCATGCACAGCTGAGGACTGCATGCTGCCTCCTCGCTCAGGTTCCTACATGGCCGTGCATCCCTGAAAGTTCTTCCTGGAGTTACTGCTTCTGTGTCCCCCTGGGGCTTCCCCAGGTGACAGAATTCCCTCTCCACTGCCCTCCTCCTCTGATCTGTTGGCCACCCATCTTTTTTCACACCCAGTTCTGCTTGTGCAGATGCATCTCTCCTGCTGTGCTATGGGGACAGTCCTCCCCTTCACCCTGTGCCTGAAGTCACACCTTATACTTGCCTCCTCTTGCCAGCATGCCCTACTTCTTCCATCCCATCCTGTGGGTCCCCATGGTGATGGACTTGGGTCATCCCTCACTGGCTCCCATGAGAAGGGGTGTGACTCTCTCCTCCTCATCTCCCTTGCTTCCTCTTAGCACCTCCCTACCAGGCTTTAGGGGAATCTCCAAAATGTTGCTTCTTGGCTTCACTTGCACTTTGAGATTACTTGAGGAGCCTTAAAAAAATCCTAAGACTCAGCCCCAAACCCTGAGTTTATATTATAATTGTTTTGGGATGGAACCTTATAGGTATCTTTTAAAAGCTTTCCAGATGGTAAAGTGTAGCTAGAGTTAAGTACTATCTAAACATGCCAATCTCAAGCTGGGTGCGGGGGTATACACCTCTAATTCTAGTGACTCAGGTGGCTGAGGTAGGAGGATCCCTTGTTCAAGGACAGAGATAGTCTCCACAACTTAGTGAGATCCTGTCTCAAATTAAAAAATCAGCTAGGGGTGCATCCCAGTGGTAGGAAGGCCTGGGCCAACTACCAAGTACTGCAAAAAATAAGTAAAATGCCAGTCTCAGCATGTCACTAGCTCCTTGGACTTTTTAAGTGGATCTCTTTATCAAGCTCAAAAGTGAACACATCTAGATTCAGTGTACACATTCACAGTTGTGGATTAACTCTGCCATCAGGCATGAACTGTTTACTGTAGTTGTCTATAACATAGAATACATATAACGGTGCCTATGGATGCATGATGGGGTTGGGATTTAGCTCAGTTGGTAGAGCACCACTCTGCAGTCTATGAGGTCCTGAGTTTGATTCCCAGCACCGCAAAAATGGAAGAAGGATGTGGCAATCCACTTCCAAGGCAATCCCGAAACAGCCAGCCATTGAAAACTCTGTAAGTGTCACTATGAGTCGGACACAACTCAAGGGCACCTAACAACAACAACAACAACAACAACAACAACAACAACAACACAGATGCATGACAGATGAGCCCTTCCTTGAACTGACCATATCTCTCATACAACTACCTCTCTCACCTTTTTCTCTTCTTTTCCACCTAGCAGCTCTCTTTCTGCAGGATCAGTGTTTGTGTTGAACTTTACTTTGAACCCTGTCAAGTTTGAGTCACTTACTGTTTTGTTTACCTGTGCTTTTTCTTTTCAATAAAGCCTTGAGCAGGCAGGTCCCCTGGGTTCCTTCTGCCTCTGAGCTCACATTTTAGTTATTATTAATCAATTCTGTAATGCTTTACCAATTAAAAACAAAACAAAAGGTAGTTTAGAGTTTTGGTTTCTAACAAATGATCCACAAAATGTAGGAAAATAGATGGGATGGGACAGATCAAATAAAGACATCTTGTGCAGATGTGAATATATATAGATTATACAGCCTATCTAGAGAAATTTTTTGCAGTTTAAGAACTTTCTGAAAAGCTCATGAATATTTTGGGTATTTATATACAGTAGATAGTTATTCTATGTTTATGTATAGGTGTCACCTGGAAAATAAAGGACCTTCTCTTCTGTGGTTTATTTAGAAAAGCACCTGCCAGTATTACTTACATAATCACTGTTTTTTTAACCAGTACTGGGATTTGAACCCCAAACTTTGCACATATTGGGCAATTCCTCATCACTGAACCACATTCCCAGCACCTTTTCTATTTTTTAATTTAATTTTTTAAAAATTATGTACTTATTTATTTATTGCGGTACCAGGTGCCCTCATGCAATACTTTGGAAATGCCCTGCCACTGAGCTACGCCTTTCGCTCTTTTTATCTTAAGACAAGGTCATGCCGACGTGCACAGATTGCCCCTGGTCTTGAACTCACATTCCTCTTGCCTCAGCCTCCGAAGTTGCTTGGATGACAGGTGTGTGCCATGGTCCCAGCTTTATTTAGTTTACATTTTTGAGACAGGATCTTGATAAGTTTTGTAGACTGCCTCTGGCCTCGAACCTACAAATTTCCTGCCTCAGCATATTGAGCAGCAGGGATTACAGGTGTTATTCATATAATTCCTAAGGATGAGATATTTTAACCTATAATTGTGACCTAAAGATTTTGTTTCTACTGGTTTTCAAACTGGTGAGTCAGGATCCAATATTTTTCTCAGAAATCTACTTTATGTCCCTCTGAACAAATGCATTTGGACGTGCAGTTGGAATGGGACCGAATTTCACCTCATTTGTGCTTCCCAGTTCACCTATCATTGTAATTCTTTAACAACCCACTGGTAAATAATATAGTTAGCTTTTAAATTTATGGAGAAATACAATTCAAGTTCAACTGTAGGTCAGAAGTCCATGTATTCGTTAGTCTGTTTGTCTCTCAATCATATTATGGAAACTTGTCAGCTTTTGGTACGAAAATAATTTTCTTGAAGGCAATATTTGTTGAGTGATTGAAGGAATGAAAAACACCAATTACATAAGTGTGAAAAAGATCTGGGTGTTTTGGTTGGATACAAGTTCAATATGAGCCAGTAACAGAGGGGTGCGGATGTTGGAGTCTATTAATAAAAGTACACTGTCCCAAATTCAGGAATTAATCATCTGCCC
This sequence comes from Pedetes capensis, assembly GCA_007922755.1. Taxonomy (NCBI): domain Eukaryota; kingdom Metazoa; phylum Chordata; class Mammalia; order Rodentia; family Pedetidae; genus Pedetes; species Pedetes capensis. The sequence continues at coordinate 50,383 of VMDO01010861.1, forward strand.
ATGCCCTCTGCTACTCAGTACGTGCATGGAATAGAGTATGTGACTCAAGACACAATTTTAAGGGATCTGGCAAGCTGGAGTTTGTGAATTAGACGCTAGCCAAGGGGTGGAGGGAAGGATCCGTGCAAATAGTAGTCGGTGGCACAAGGGAAGTCAGTCAGCACAGAGCATAGACCTTTGGGTGATGTGGCAGCTGCCCTCCTGTATTGCAGGTACTGTGAGGTGGAAAAGGAAGCAGACTTACTCTTCTGGCTCCAGAGTACGGAACTAAGATGAATGTTCTGAAGTTGAGAGGGAGGCACATTTTAGATCAACATAAAGATCATGCACTTTAGTGTTTGGTTCATAGCTGGTGTTGCTGTCCTTGGAAGTTATGAAACTTTTGGAGGTGGGATTCTTGCTTTATAGAAGTAGCTCCCTGGGGGCAGGTATTTGGAGCTTTTTACCCCAGACCTGTAGCCCAGGTCTCTCTCTGTTCCTGGTCCCCATGAGGTAGTCTGCCATAGGCCCTACCGCCACCATGCCTGCCCTGCCATACTTCTGGACTGATTCTCTAACTGTGAGCTTCCAATAAACCTCTTCTCTTGTAAGTTTTTTCTTTTCTTTTTTTTTCCTTCTGTAGCAATGACAGATGACTAATACACAATGTGTAATGGTCAAATTGCTGTAAGTATAACAAGCCCCTCAAATGCTTACCATTTTCTTTTTTCTTTTCTTTTCTTTCTTTTCTTTCTTTTTTTTTTTTTTTTTTTTTTTTTTTTTTTTTTTTTTTTTTTTTTTTTTTTTTTTTTTTTTTTTTTTTTTTTTTTTTTTTTTTTTTGTGGTACTGGGGGTTGAACCCAGGGCCCCACACTTGCATGCTTTGCAAGTGCTGGACCACTGAGCTGCACTGCCAGCCCATTTTTTTACTTTTTGAGACAGGGTCTCGCTAAATTACGCAGACTGCCTCTGGTCTCAAACTTGCGATCCTCCTGCCTCTGCCTCCTGAGTTGCTGGGATTATGTTGTTGTTGTTGTTAGGTGCCGACTATTTCGGGATTGCCTTGGGAGTGGATTGCCAGGCCCTTCTCCCATTTTTGCGGTGCTGGGAATTGAACTTGGGAACTCAGAGACTGCAGCGCAGCGCTCTACCCACTGAGCTAAATCCCAGCCGCTGGGATTACAGGCATGCACTATTGCGCCTGGCGCTTACCATTTTCTTAGAATGGTCAAGGCATTTAGCTGAACAGTCCAGGTATGTGGTGAGTTTCTCAAATAAAACAGGATAGACAGAGAAACGTTGGCATTCCCGTGCTCCTGCCTCTAGGTTCTGTCAGTTCCTTAGCTGGGTGGTGCTGTCCTCAGATTGTAGGAAAACTAGTGATATGACATGCCCTGTGTTGAAGGAAATGCCACATGATGACGTGTGTGATTGCAGAGATCTGTACCATGGAAGCATCAAGTCCATTTCACTACAGCAATGTGTTCTTTTTAAATAATTGATGAAAGCTTCTTAAGATCAAGTGTTAGTTTTGGTATTAACCAAATCACAAGCTCCTTAAATATAGTATATTAAAGATAATGTCTCAGTTAAGAATTTAATTTGGCTAATGTGGATTTAATAATCTAAAAAGTGTGTCTGAAGGGCCCTAGCAATAATAATAACAACAACAGCAACAACAACAACAATAAAGAACAGGTATTCAGTCATGGTAAGGTTGAAATAAACTAGGGAAATTGGAATTTTAACTCTTCTTTTTTCTGCTGGCTTGGTGGTACTTGGCCTGAGTTTTCAGACACGTAGGTGACTGTGGGAATCATGTGAGTGCTAACATGAAAGACAAAATTGAATACAGGATTAAATGTTAAACCCTGGGGGACAGTCTTCCAGCCACACAATGTGCAACTAAGATTTCCAAGTATGAAAAATCCAGGGAGCTGATCCTCACTACCAGGTGTGTGTATCCTTTGCATCAGCCAGGGATCATCCTTCATGATAGTGTCAAGATGAGGCATGAAAACCTTTTTCTTCTATTAAGTTAATTATTAATGGGTTTTTAATAAATTGAAGCCTTGACTTTTTGTGTAGGTTTAAGACTATTTAAAAATTGAGTGGAAAATGCAGAGTTCCCCTGATACCCTTCCTCCCTGCCTTCCTCCCTGCTTCCCTCAGGTTCCTCTGTGGTTAATGGTTTGCTTTCAAGTCACGTGTGTTTGTTGACTCAACATGGATGCTTTACTCACCAAAGTTCAAAGATGTCATCAGGGTGCACTCTTGCTGTTGGACATCATGTGGTTTTTCACAATGCGTATGACATGTTTCCATCATTGTGGTCTCAGACAGAGCTGCTGCACCATCCTGAGGGACCTCTGTGTCCCGGCTAGTCACCTTCCCTAGACTGCTGGCAGTCACTGAACCTCTTCCTCAACTACTTTATTGTATGTGAACCATATTGTGATACTATAAAGCCACACACTTTTAGTAGGTGCTCTGTAAATATTTGTTGAGTAAATATTTGCATGGATGCATGAATAATCAGACTTTTGCAAAATTTCTTCATTATGTCATCATTCCAAGAAAAGCCATTCTCACGGCCATATGGAGAGTGGGCATAGGGCATTTCTCAGCAAGATGGGGTCTTGTTGTAAATCAGGTTGGAGACACACAAACGCTGGCCTCCCTTTCATCATGGCAGGGGCCCAGTGAGGTCCCTCCGTGTATGCTGAGTATCTACTGGGTTCTCATCCATCCAGGCCACCAGAGGGAAGCCTACATGGACTCCCTGCCTCCCTAAGAACCTCTTAATTCTCATTTATTTTCAGCATTCTGCACTTCTTTTTTAACCTTTCACAAGTGTAGCTTTTGATGTACTTCTAACCCCTGTGTCATCATGGAAAGTCATGTGGATCTATGTCAGTAATATATTCTAATTGTTTCAGCCATTCTTTTCTTGGGCCAATTTGCATCATTTCCTGATAGTTCTGTCTTCATTGGTGCTTTTGTAGTTTTGCACAAAAATATTTTTCTCTTTTGAGTTATTTCCTGGGGTCCTCATTCTAGAAATGAAATATCTGGATACTCATGGTAAATGTTTGAATTTCACACTATCATGTTTATATTTTCAAAGGCCTGTGTTTCAATAGGAAAGTATAATGAGGCATGAAAAGTTTGAACTGATGTTTGCTTGGCATCTTTTCTGTCTGTTTGTGGAATACCAACTATTTCAAGAACCCAAGATCTAATCAATGCCCCTCTGTGAGTATGGCCATAATTATTTCTCATTATTTTGCTTCTGTTGCTGGAGGTCATTTTAATAACTTTTCATTTTGTATTTCAAGAGCCATTGGTGGTGATGGGCAAGAGGCTGCTCTTCAAAAGACAGCAGTGTAGATGATGATTTGGGCCAGCCCCAGGGTAGGATGCAGGTCCCTGTGAACAGAGAATGAGTGGAACTTTTAGAGCTCTGGAGCCTGCACAGCTTGGAAGCTTTTGTTGTTGTTGTTAGGTGCTGTCGAGTCGTGTCCAACTCATAGCAACCCTCATAGGGTTTTCAATGGCATATTGTTTTTTTTGGGATTGCCTTGGGAGTGGGTTGCCACATCCTTTTCCCATGGAAGCCTTTACCAACAGCATAACCATGTGAACTTCAGAAATCTTGTATGAGTTCTGGGTAGTGTAGGCAAGGAGCTCATCAGATCCTAGTTACTTGTAGTTACATCCCTCAGGCATACCTAAAGCTGCTGTACTTTCTCCTCGGCCACAGCAGCCTTAAAGTGACCTAAAGAAAGCACATTGCATGCTGGGAGACGCTCCTTGTGCGGTTTAAGCAAGGCTCAGATCTTAGCCTGTGCGTGCTGCTCCCGATGACCTTACTTCCACCGCCATATTTGTGCTGGAAAAGAACACGCCCCAGGAAGCGAATGACTTACATGCAATCGAATGGATTTTACTCCTTTGCTTAATCGACCCCCTAGCAGTGGATGTGTTGGTCTCTTGTATGGATGCAGATTCTGCCTGTTGTGTAGGATGATGTGCGCTGCAGTTCACCTCTCAGGTCCCAGCCCTGGGGAGGTGACAGAGCCTTAAACTGGCCCACCCATGAGAAGGAAAGCAGTTGTCCAAATGTGGCCAGCTTGTCTTCCCACTGTCCTCAGCTGCTTCCAATTAGCTCCAATGTGCAGAGCCCAGGTCTGTGTTTTTATCAGTACAACACTCCCAGGTCGATGTCAGTATTAAATCCCAGTGGAGAAGTCAGCAACAGAAGGGCTGCTCTTGCAACCTAGCTTTCTCCTTTATTCCTTGCCCAGCGCACATCTCTTTGCTCTGATTAAATGAGCATTTCATAAGCTAGCTTTTCTGTGAGTGGAGCAAACTTTTTCTTCCCATGGATAAAGGCCTCCAAGGACATCATATATAGGAACCCCCATGTAAACATAAACATATCTCTCTGTGCAACTTCATTTCCCATATGTGGATTTTTGGAACAAAGACAAAGAGAACTTAGCCAAAAAATGGATGAGGCTATGTTAACTGTAATCTTATGCCCTTAACGCACTTGGCAGCGATAACTTGATTGACATAATTTATGCAGCATCTAAGAAATGAACCCAGAGTCATGAAGTGGAGGGAATTGTTGGGCTGACTGTTCATCAAAGCATCAAGTGCTTGGCTCTGCTCATTACCACCAACTAGAACTGGGGAGGAGCATCTAATGGTCTAAGGGCAGGGAACTCTAATCTCAGGTCCTAGGGAATGTGGGACCTCTTGTATTCCATACAGGAGAGATATACTAATAAGATGCATAAGTAAGTATGGAGTGATTCCAGGGAAACAGAAGAGGGAGATAAGGAAAAGGTAAGAATTCTATTAAACCCCAAAGTCCAGGTACTAGGAAAATGGGAAGGGACAGGAAGAATCATTCTAGAACCAGGTCTCAATCCCAGATCCAACAGTTCCCAGGACTTCATTGAGGAGGAAACTTGATTTCTGAATGAAGATTAATCTTCAAGGCATGTCAGGGGATTGGAACACGTTATGTCTTATATTTGCATAAATTAAAATAAGAGTAATTCCCAGGCATGCAAGGGCTATACAGTAGTGAAATGGAAGGCTGCCATATCCCATGTGCTGTGTTGACCCTTTAGTTAATCATAGCCCTAGAAATAATCTGCAAAATGATAAACGATTGTGTCTTTATCACTTATATGAATGTTTGCATGGAGAAGTGCACCTGGGTGGCCAAATATAATTTTGTGGTGCTGGGTTAGATGATTTTTGTGCCATTTGGATCCTATTATAACAGTGTTCACAGGAGGAATTGCTCTGGTTCCCAGGTGCCTCCTGTCCCTACACAGTTCTTTGAAATACCAGACACTGACTTGGGGCATTGTCAAAAAGCCACTTAACCTGTAGTGCTGTGCTCTGAACCTCTGAACCTCAGAAATGTGCTTTTAATGCAAAGTTGTTGTGGAGCTCTTAATCCTGATACTGGGTGAATTCTGCAATGCTGTGAAGGCATGTCTCATGCCAGGCACTGTGCTGCGAGCTCATGATTTCCTCATCTTACTGCCTAAAACTGGCACAGACAGAGATGTCTTGGTTCTCCTTTCACTGGTGAGAACACTATGGAAGATCAGAGACATGAAGTCATTTCTTGACAAACTCACAGACTTCCAAGTCCAAGCTCAGGGCTGTGAGCTGCTGAAGTCTGTTTGTTCTACTGTACCACGTTGCATCTCCATTCTCTTCATTTAAAATCAAATGGAAAGAACAGATGAGGGTCAGGTTTGGGAAATTAAGAGAAATGAAGAATTCTGTGTCCGGAAGCATGCACGACTGGCCTCATCAACCCTGCTCAAGTCACCTCCTCTCATCTGCGTCGTCCTTTGCCTCTTGGCCCATTTTCTGTCCCCTGCATTTCTTCCTTGATCTTGTTTGAAGCCTCTTCCCTGGTGAAGTCATTAGGTCTAGGCTTTTATTTCACTTTGGTCTGTAATGTAGGTGGAAGCACATGTGCTAATGTGATTGAAATGATATGGAATTCTCTAGACAGAGGAGGAATTGGAGAGGGCGAGTATGTTTGAGATGAAAAGGCCAGGTGTGGGGGAGGAAACATAATGAAGAGATTAGGCTTTTTGTTGTTGTTGTTAGGTGCCATCCATTTGGTATCCAACTCATAGTGACCCTATGTACAACAGGTGAAACACTGTTGTCAGTGCTTCTCTGCTATTCGTAGGGTTTTCAGTGGCAGATTGATTTTTGGGAGTGGCTTACTAGGTCAGTCTCCCAATCCTACAGCACCTGGTGTTCCCAGCAGTCTCCTATCCAAGTGCTAACCAGGCCTGACCCTGCTTAGCTTCCGAGATCTGACGGGATTGGATACCACAGGGCTTTTTGAAGGAATACTAAATCTACACTGATGGCAGCAGTCTTATTCCTGTGAGATCCTCCCAGAGGGGTTGACTGACCATCAGCACGCACACAGTTACCCTTCTAACCTGGGGCTCTCTTGAAATCAACCAGACTCTGCCCAACCTGGCCAGGCTGAGGGAAGGAATATAAGGAGCATAGGAAAAAATTCTCAGTTCAGTACTGCATCTAAGCAGCGAGAGGAGAACAAGAAGATGGAGGGATTTAGGGTGATGGACTGTTCATAGAGGCACAAAGAGGAAGCTCAATGCATGTTGGGATTGGAGAATTATTGTGGACAGCTAATTTCAACTGCTCTTTCGTTACATTGAAAAATAAAGCTAAATTAGCTCAGTATTTTGGGGGATTCTTTGCTTGATACTGCAAGCTTTGCTTGGTATTGCAACTCCACATATAGCTTCAGGTAGTAAAAATCTAATAGGAAAAATTGCATCAGGTTTCATAGGCTGATGAGCCTGAACACAATAGGAGGTAGCTTTTGCTCTTTAAAAAAAGAACAAGGAACCAGGCACCATGGCGCTCACCTGTAATCCCAGCAACTCAGGGGTTTTAGGCAGGAAGATCACAACTTTGAGGCCAGAGGCAGCCTTTGCAATTTAGTGAGACCCTGTCTAACAATAAAAAATAAAAAAATAAAATAAAGGGCTGTGGTGCAGCTTAGTGGTAGGGCACTTATCTAGCACATGTGATGCCTGAGTTCAGCTCCCTGGTACTGAAAAAAAGAAAAGAAAGAGAGGAGAAGAAAAAAGAAGAGAAAAGAAAAGAAAAGAAGAGTTTTCCGCAGACTAAAAGAAAACTTCCAAGCCCAAGTAAACATCACATTTTAATGTACAATAGAATATGTCTCTTTAAACTATGCCCTCACGATTTGAATTTGAATTTAAAAATGCCTATAGTTTTATGCCTGCAGCAGTACCACTGTGGCGTCCGATCCTGTCAGATCTCGGAAGCTAAGCAGAATCAGACATGGTTAGTACTTGGATGGGAGACCACCGGGGAACACCAGGAACTGTAGGCTTGGGAGACGGACCTGGCAGCCCACTCCCCCCAAAAAGAAAAAATCAGCCATTGAAAACCCTGTGAATAGCAGAGAAGCACTGACAATAATGTTTTGTCTGTTGTGCATAGGGTCACTTTGTCAGACACTGATTAGATTGCACTTAACAACAACAATCTTTCATCTAGGGAGAAGGACCTGGCAACCCAATCCCAAAAAACAATCACCCCATGAGAACCCTGTGAATAGCGGAGAAGTACAACAGTAGTGTTTCGTCTGTTGTACATAGGGTCGCTATGAGTTGCATACTGACTCAATGGCACTTAACAACAATAGCATAGTTTTATAGGCAAACCTATAGATATAGATGAATGTGTAATAATAGGTTGTGTGTGTGATTCAGAGGTCATGTTTGACGGTCAAGTAGATGTAATTTCAGATCCCAGTACTTGTGTTGAATTCTTTCCCACCAGGATGTCAATTATACTAGTTTTATCATTTACACATGGCAAATAATTTAATGGAACACATTGCAATTTCACTAATCGAGAACTGGATATTTTTTTGCAGGTCATCCTGTGTTGCTTTGTTAAGGAAGATATATTAGTACCCAGACATCTAGAAAGGCTTTTTGTCTTTTCAGAGTCCATTTTCCCACTTTTGAAGTACAGGAAAAAACACACATGGATGAAACCAGAGATCTTAAATTGATTCTGCCAACATGGATTCCCTTCTTCTCTCATTGGGTCCTTCTGGCTCTTCATCAGTGCCTGTTGGCTCTTAGTGTAGATACAGTTTAAGCCTATACAGTAAATAGAAGCTCTTACATCTTCTACAAGAGATTGAAAAAGGCTAAAATCTGTAAGAAGACATAGTAAAGCAATTATATGACAAGGTAAAGGCCACTTAACAGCCAAAATAGGTTTTTTTCTTTGATCTTTGTTGTTATTGTTGTTAGGTGCCATCAAGCCAGGTCTGACTCATAGTGACCCTCATAGGGTTTTCAATGACTGATTGTTTCAGGATTGTGTTGGGAGTGGACTGCCAGATCTTATACTTCTGAATTTTAGAAATTCTTCTATCAAAGTCTAAAACAAAACAAATGTCTGGAATAAAGGACATAGAAAGTAGACACAAACCATGTAGGCTTCATCATCACTCAACAGCACTTAACTCCCACATCCCATAGCCTAAGAGATGGGCGTGTCTCCTCTTTGCCTGCTCACCCTTGCACCCACTTAGGAATGGTTTACCCGTGCACCATACCACAGCCAAAGCTAATGAAATTAGAAGGCATAAAGTAAATCTTTTAGAGATATTTATCCAAAAACATCTCAGTAAACATTCTCCAGGCTTTCAGAAGGCCACCTGAGTTATCTGGAAGGTGATTTTTTTTTTTTTTTTTTTTTTTTTGGTACTGGGGGTTGAACCCAGGGCCTCGTGCTTGCATGCTCTGCAAGTGCTAGACCACTGAGCTGCATTCCCAGCCCAAGTTTTTTACTTTTTGAGATAGGGTCTCCCTAAGTTACGCAGACTGCCTCTGGTCTCAAACTTGCAATCCTCCTGCCTCTGCCTCCCAAGCCACTGGGATCACAGGGGTGCGCCACTGTGCCTGGCTAAAGGTGATGTTTTTTGATGATTGCACAATCCCTAATAAATGGAAGGACCAGATGGAGATTTCCCCTTGAATTTTACTGAAATGTAACTCTGGAATTTCTTAGTCTTACTGGGGATTCTTGCTGCATTCTGGGTTTTTAATGTCTAAACACTTAGATATTCTAAGTAAATTACGCCCCGGGGAGCAGGGGGTGGGCGAGAAGTAGGCTTTGCTGGTGAGTCACACACCACGTGGAAATTCCCTGTATCAGTGAGTTGCATGAGGTGATTCTAAAGAGTTAATGACCTTCCAAAGCCTCTAATTTATCATTCCGGAAGAGTAATTTACTTACTTGATGTTCCTGGGCGGCTACTAACCCATTTGTATCATTAAAAAGAGCAGTTATATTTTAAGATTAAAAGTACAAAGCAAAGAGTTGGAATGTCATTAAGAACTGACAGTGTTTCCCATTTTTGAGAGCATTCATTAAAAAGTTCCAATCACAAAAGGAACAGTAAATAGCCTGAGATCATGGCAGGGTGAATTATATGGTAAGCATGTTAATCCTGGTGCAGGACACACCAGGCTGAGCTTGAGCAATCCCAGAAGGTGTTGGGAGTGTGCTTCCCCAGGGAAGAATGGGCATTTTCTCTTCCCTTTGCCTCACCACTAGCACGCCTTTGACATCCATGCAGAGTTACTGGGGTGAGCATAGTAAGTGACAACTTCTACCTAAATGAAACTGAGTCACACAGCCTGGGTCGTTCCAGAACTATTCTCTGCTGCACATTCCTTTTGCTTTTGCCTGCCTTTACAGCTCTGGGAGGGCCTTGAGAAGCCAGTTCTATCATGTGTTATGAAAAAGGTAAACTCTTCCAAAAAGCTATGTTGTTGGTTAGGTGCTATCCATTCGGGTGCCACTCATGGTGACTCTGTGTACAACAGAGTGAAGTGCTCCCTGACACTGTGCCATGCCTGGCACTATATCAGTGCTTCTCTGCTGTCCACAGGGCTTTCAATGGCTGATTACTTGGGGATTGCTTAGGGAGTGGGCTGCCAGGTCCTTCTCCCATTTTTGTGGTGCTGGGGATTGAACTGAGGGCCTTAGAGAGCACAGAGAAGCACTCTGTCAACTGAGCTAAATCCAGCCCTCCAAAAAGCTGCTGCTGTTGTTGTTCGGTGCCGTTGAGTCGAGTCCAACTTTTGGTGACACCCATAGGATTTTCAATGACTGATTGCTTAGGGATTGCCTCTGGAGTGGATTACCACATCCTTCTCCCATTTTTGTGGTGCTGAGAATTGAACTCGGGACCTCAGAGACTGCAGAGTGACACTCTAACAACTGAGCTAAATCCCAGGCCCCTCAAAAGCTGTAGGTGGCTTTTAATGCTATTTTTGTCCTACAAGCGACTTGGTGAAAATACAAGGCATATGCGATGACTGTCTAAGGTGTTAAATGTCTCCTTGGGCATGAGGGAGTCACCCTATAAAGTAAGGCTGCAGTCCTTCTTGCCTCTCTTTCCTTCCAGTTGGAAAGACTCTTTACCCTTCATCCAGTGGTGATGTTCTTATTGGTCAACATGTGCACATAACCTCAATCTAGTTTACTGTCTGTGTTTAAAAAAAACATCATAGACTTGACACTCAAGAATTAACACTGTGGCCGTAATATTGTGGCATTTGATAGCAAACCAGTCATTGTTGGACCTTCTGTTATTTCCAAACCTATTGGTGTTCTTGTTAAATAAAAAGAGGTATTTTGTTCAAAACATGCTCTGGCAAGTTGGTGTGGGCAAAGACAGGACAGTGGTTCTTGGTCATGGTACTGAATTCTCTCGGGCCAAGGAATGCCATCAGCCTGCACCACACAATTCTTGGTTACAAGTAAATAGCACATAAAACCAAGATTGTTACAAGCAAACTAATTTTCAGCTCACTGCAACCTATGTGATGAACACGTGTCTTTTCACTGTGGAGTTTGGTTTGCTGCATTACAGAGAGGACAGTTGAAAAGCTTTGGTCTTAGATTGATATTAAGAAAGTAGTCTAAATCCTTCTTCCCCACTGTGTTGGGGCTGGGCTCACACGGATTTGCTTCTACAACTCAGGATGCTGTGGATTCACAAACAGGAGAGCATACCTGTCAGCCTTGTAAACATCACCTCTGGCTGCTCCTGAAGTGGCTTTTGTGCTTTCTATTCCTCTAAAAAAGACTGCACTGTAGACTAGTGATGGGTGCTGTCCTGAAGTTTGTAAAATGACATAGCAGGAAGACAGATGCATGGGTCTCATTCACACAGGCATTCCAGAACATGAGAGATGAGATCACAGAACTCTATATCGAGGCTGGGCCTTCCAGATGGCAGGAGGGCAGGGCGGATGTCCCTGCTACCCCAGGGACCTGTGTGACAGCTCAGTGGCCACCCCGGTGACCTGGGGCTGGTGCTACATCCTCCATCGGATGGGTGCTCTGTCTTTCAAAGTAGCATTGCAGTCAGCCTGTGGCACAGATGGGCCGTGTCAGCGTGAGGAGAGCTTCTGTGACCTCTGAGTTAAATGACAAAAGTGGCAGAAAGATCCTCAGGGGGGTTCCAGCTGTAGGAGGTGCTGGTGTTTCCTCAAGTACTTTCAGGGTTGATTAGGAGCTCATTGTGAGGACTGAAGGGAACCCATGGGGAAACTATCAGCATTTCAAAGTATTCTACTTATTAGAGGAAGTTAGCAGTTTGGAGCAGGTACATTCAAGAAAATAAGATGCCTGAACAGCCAAGCAAAATAGCTCTCCAGACCCCTGAAAGGTTAAAGACTAGTATATGATGTTAAACACCTAAGAAGAGAGAGAGAAACCCCCCATAAGGCTCTTTTTTTAAAACTTGAAACCATTTACAAATTTTGAATTGTGGTAAAATATCCATAACATAAAATGTGATTGCTTAACCATTTTTAAGTATCCAGTTCAGTAGTACTAGTTATAATTACATTTTTATGCAATAAATTTGCTACTTTTGTTTATTTTTTCCTAAGAGGAATTACTTTTATTTAAAAATATTTAATCTATGGTATGCCTGTAGCCATAGGCCTGTGGCATCTAATCCCATCAGATCTCCAAAGCTAAGCAGGGTTGGGCCTGGTTAGTACTTGGATGGGAGACTGTCTGGGAACATCAGGTACTGTAGGCTTGGGAGAAGGACCTGGTAACCCACTCCCAAAAAGCAATCTGCCATTAAAAACTCTATGAATAGCAGAGAAGCACTGACAATAGTGTTTCGCCTGTTGAATATAGGGTTGTTATGAGTCGAATACCAACTCAATGGCACCTAACAACAACAACAACAATCTATGGTAAATAAAAATTGTGTATGTTCAGGATGTATAACATGACTTGATATATAGTGTGTAAGCCCATAGTTACTGTGTGTGTGTGTGTGGGGTGAGGACAGTAAAAATCCATTGTTTTTTTGAAGGCTTGCAAGAAGGACCTGGCAGCCCACTCCTGAAACAATCTGCCATTGAAAACCCTGTAAATAGCAGAGGAGCACTGACAATGGTGCCAGGCATGGCACATTGTTGGGGAGTGTTTCATTCTGTTATACATAGGGTCACTATGAGTTGGACCTGACTTGATGTCACCTAACAACAATATAAACTTCTCAATGGAAAGAACAGTGGTCACTTTGGTGTTAGCTTTTCTGTTGTGAAATACCAGAATGATAACAATTTCTCCTACACAAAAATCCTCAATAAACACCATCATGCTGTTTTAGATGTTCTTACTATACTTCATACTTGATATAGAAATTTTTTTTCCTCTAAAAATCGAGGTTACAAAGATAAGATTCAAAAATGTCAATTAACAGCCTTATTGTCTAAGTCTTATTTCTTACTACCTCATGTTTACTTGAGGGCAGTGCTTTCCTTGGCTGGTTATTCCTGGGAGCAGTACTTCCTAATTAGGCAGTGCTTCTCTTAGATACAACATAGAGTGAGACCCAGAAGAAGGGTATAGCAGAGGTTGCTCATGTCTAGGACACAGTGATAGTCAAATAGCTGGACACTCCCTGAGGACCTGGTAATTACTGTCCTTATTTTCTTCCACCAGTCTTTACTGAAAGCTGTCACTCAACTCCTACAAACATGTCATAATGTCCCCATCATCCATAGATGGCTGAAATATTGAAACAGCACAGTTGACCAAAAGGCAATATTCTGTTAGCCTCTAAGAGCAAACTTGGATAAAGCTACGGGGGTGGGGGGGTGACCTGAGAAGACCACATCCACTGTTCCTTGAGGTGTAGAAGGAGGTAGCGCCATTGGAGGAGAGGTCTTACTCTGTTGGTGAACTGCTGGGACCCTTCATTCCACCCTATCCTAACTCCCCCCCATAGGCTGTGGTGGATCAGACACATCAGACCTGGGTTTGGCTCATCCCCGGGGGCCACAGAACCACAAGAGTAGTGTGTCTCCAGTACCAGTCTCCCTATTCAGCCTTGTCTTCCTCTAAACGATTGGAGCCATAACACCCTAGCATCCTATCCCATCTGATCTCAGAAGCTAAGCAGGGGCAGCCTCGTTGGTCCTTGCCTGGGAGATCACTTGGGAACACCAGGTGCCACAGGCTAGGGAGAAGACCTGGCAATCCACTCTTGAAACAGCCATTGAAAACCCTACACAGGGTCCCTATGGGTCACACCCAACTTGATGGCACCTAACAACAACAACAGAAGGTTGGAAGCCTCCTAGGTGGAGATGCCACAGAGGGCAGGACATACTCTTGTCCCTCTTCCCATTGCCACATACCTATGCCATTGTCCACAGGAATTTAAGCAGACCCTGTCTACTGGGACTGGGGGGCCACAGTGATCCCAGAGGGGGCCTAAATAGACACCACCAGTTTCAGAGACATGGTCCTTAGAGTGTACCTGAGAATCTGCCTGCTGCCTCTACCCACCACAGAGTTTGGATAACACACTAATCCCGGACACTCCTCTCTCCATCTCATTGCTTAATTTTTAGCTGGTCTACCTTCAGAAAGCTTGTAGCTGTAGCCCTGTGGCATCCAATCCCATCAGATCTTGGAAGCTAAGCAGGATCAGGCGTGGTTATTGCTTGGATGGGAGACCGCCTGGGAACACCTGGTGCTGTAGGCTTGGGAGAAGAACCTGGCAACCCACTCCCAAAAATCAATCCACCATTGAAAACCCTCTGAACAGCAGAGAAGCACTGACAAAGTGTTTCGTCTATTATACATAGGGTCTCTATGAGTTGGATACTGACTCAATGGTACCTAACAACAACAACCTTCAGAAAAGCTTTAAGAAATACATCATATACCAAAATGAGAAATTAGCTGGAGTTTCCTTCATTGCGATAGAGAGCGGTGCAGTTTGTGTTATTTTCTAGCATCACACATGAAAAGCACATGGACACGAACACACCTAGAAAAGCAGGTTTCTGTGTAAAGGGCGAATACTGCTCCATGCCTTTCCCACCTTTCTCTGGATGTTACGTTTCTTCCCTACCCCAGGCTATATTGAAGAAAACCAAAAAAGTATGTTCTCTCTTGAGCCATGGAAGCTCTGGTCCCACCTTCCCAGTACACAGTGCTTTCCTTTATTTCTTATTAGAATGGCATTGTTATTGTTGTTGTTAGGTGCCCTGGAGTCGGTGCCCGACTCATAATGACCCTGTGTGCAACAGAAAAAACACTATTGTCAGTGATTCTCTGCTATTCATAGAGTTTTTAATGGCTGATTGATTTTTGGGAGTGGGTTGCCAGGTTCTTCTCCCAAGCCTACAGCACCTGGTGTTCCCAGGTGGTCTCCCATCCAAGCAATAACCGGGCCCGACCCTGTTTAGCTTCTGAGATCGGACGGTATTGGACACCACAGTGGTATGGCTGCTGGCTTAGATAGCTATAGATTTTGATAACTATTGGTGTACTCTTTTGACTTGGTGCCTTTTGAGTCCTCCAATATCAAATTACTTATTCTCTTTTGGAGTAAAAAGAAAACCTCCCTCTTCTGCCCCAGCAAAACCCCACTGTGTAGAATATAGTAAGATTATTTGTTTTTGAATTTGCCTTGAATAGAGTAGGAAAAGAACCAAAGTGTTGGAGTACTGATCTAATTTCCCTCAGAGTCCTAGGATGTAAATACAGACAGACAGACAGACTGAAAGAAATAAAAGTAGGAGCAGTCTTTTAAAGATGAGATGCCAGTCAGAAGGTGACTTTGCACGTTCTCCAGTTCAGTGGTTTCGTTTCACAGGTGAGAAAATTGAGGCCATACACAGGGGATTTCACATACTCCTGAGGGTAATGCCTTATTTCTCAGCTTGTGCTGAATTTAGAAGCCAATCTGCAAACATGTGCAAGAAGAAATTACCCACAAGGGCTTGGATTTTTCCTTATTCTGTTAACATCTATCCACAAGACAGGATCTTTAGGGTGCTGTTGTACTTGTCTCCCACCCCACCACATCATTTCTGAAGAAAGAGTAAAGAGTAAACAATGAAGCCAGCTGACAGGCCCTAGAAGAATCTTATTTAATCCCAGCTTTCTAAAGTTTTGCTCTATTCCATGGCAACATGGGTATACACATCACGCCAGTAGCGGGGAGCAGGTAAGGTCTGTGCCAGATGTTTGGAGCAGGAGGGAATGGGGAGACAAGCCCCACGGGGAGACAAGCCCCACAGTTCTCAGGCTGGTCCTTCTGCTATGCCCCCTGTGTCTTGGGGTCTCCCTCATGCTAACCCTTGACGCTGAGTGGCTGCTTGGGCAGGTCCCGGCACTGTTAGACAGAAGTAGAAAGGAATTTGGGGGGGTTGATGTTATGTTTGAAAGCAGGAAGAACTTGTGTGTGTGGGCAGAAACGACCCATCATTCCTGTTCCATTAGCTGTGTGCTGCAGTGGAAAACTCATTAAAGATACAAATGCATATGCTTATTACTAAAACGAACTGTATATTTTTGTGCTAAGTCTTTAGGACCAAGAGAAAAGACGCAGATGTTTTGAATGTATGTTTTGATTTACTTTCTGTTACTTATAATTGTGTTTTGCCTATTGGTTTTTCAATTCAGAATATATGAAACTAAAATTTGTCATCAATTTTATTGCAATGAGGACTTAGACAGATAGACTGAGATATTAAAGTACAGGGACCTGTTTATTGTCCAGCTCACAGCCAGTCCAGCATGTATTGGCAGAGTCATCAGAATTTACGTGTTCTATCCAACGTCATCATCCTTTTTAGACTGCGAATGTTGTTCTTCTCTAGTCTGACCAGCGTATGTGTATGTATATGTGTGCACGTGGGCGTGCCCGTGTGTGCATTTGCATGCATAGTTCACAGGGAGTGTAAGTAGATGTTTCCATTTAAATATAAATATGCTTGAGATTTTCATTTCAGGTCAGTACAGAATCATGAGTCTCTCCAAACGATTAAGAAGGAAATATTTTACAAATATTTTACAGCACATTTAGGGCACATACACAGTGTTCCAGAATGTGGCTTATCTCTTTAACGACAATTAATACAGTTTTCTGGGCAAGGCAAGGCAAGGCAAAATATTCAGTAACTTAGCAACATAAACAGAAAAGAGCCAAGGTTGTAGCACGTCTTTCTCTTGGACTGGGTCAGAAAGTGCTGGAGAAAAAACAGAGTAGATGAACCTGAAATATTTCTGCAATCGCTGTGACCAGTGCAGTTTCTGGGGTACATGCTACATAATGCATGCATGCAGTTTGCCCAAAACACCCTGGCCGTGATTTATTTGTTGATTGATTGATTGGTGAAGGGTGGGACCCAGAGTGTGGCACACAGTCTACCACTGAGCTATACTCCCAGACCCCTGGCCAGGACCTTGAATACAGCTCTCATTTTGTATGTGACCTGTAGAGAATAAAGGAAATGTGTATATTTTACAAAGTTCAAATGCAAACTTACTTTTCAACTTACATAACAGCAGTTTAGGTGTCAGAGCTGTTACTAGTGAAGTATTTTGGAACTTTCTTTTTCAAGAAACTTTGCCTATGCATTGGCAAGCACAGCCTATTCAAGGGGAATCTCAGAGTTTTATTTGTAACAGACATATATAGTAGTCACACAAAGAAAAGGCAAATCTCAGCTGTTCCACTTATGGGCTAAGGGAATTTAGTAAGTGCCTTGAGCCCTCTGCACCTGTGTGGCCTTGTGGGCACCATGGGGCTAAGAATAGTTCTTACTTCAGAGGCTCGTGGCCTGGGTGAGGTTTGCTAGTTGATGTGAAGTGTTGAGCAGTTGGTGTGTTGGCTGCTGTCATGAGCGATAGTAAGATGGCCTTTTTTAAGGACTTGATTTTTCCTTGGAAAGGCACTAAGTACATAGAGACAGCTGCATGGCACCTCATTTACCCATTGATTATTTCCACCAGCAGGCCCAGGAAGGGTTGGTCATGTTGTGACCACAGTTCATATCACAATTAATTCACTGTGTTAAATATGAACAAAATGCTTTTAACAGTTTGCTGTCTCACCTCCTTCTAGGGTCCAGAAAGTGTTCCCTGAGAGATGACAGTGTACATGCAAAGACATCAGAAGTCATTAGACATCTTCAGATGAACCTTTTTTCTTTCCTTGTGTATTTGCCAGTTTCTGAAATGCCACACACAAAGGAATTTCACTATTCATTTTAGGTATGAGGCTGTGGTTCAGTTCATTTCACTGTCTGGAAAATTTCCTGATCATTAGGCTAAAATGTCTCACTGCTCTTAGATAAGGGATCTGCAGGCTTGGCTGTATCTCATCTGTTTTGGAGACTAAGCCTTTGGTTGACTGTCTGACCAGTGTGTCATCATTTCTCCCTCCTTAAAATGATGCAGATATCTGACTTCATGGTCTTTTTTTCCTGCTGTTTAATCATTTTATTGTGTATGATTTTTCTTAATACTGTAGGACATTCTTCAATGCAGATATGTCTAGGATCAGAAAGGGCTGATTTGATATTGGAATTGGTATTTGAAAGGGCTGAATTGATATTGGAATTGAGCAAAGCAGTGGCTCATGGGATTTTTTCGTGAGAACAAAATTGAATATTCCCTGAAAGAACTGAATGCAGTATATGGTCCTGGATGTGCTAGAAATACTTCTGCATGAGTATGGTCAATGCTGTCCCCAGCACACACTCCCCCAAAACAGGTTCATATTCCCTTAACTCCCTGGCAGGATTTCCAGTAGAATTCACACTTCCTATGCTGCCCATAGGGAAGTGGAATGTGTATTATTTTACAAAACACAGATGTGAATGTAACTTTGAATTTATTTGACATTTTCAGATTTTAGTGGCTGTGGGTATTTGCATCCACATTTTCCTTTGTTTCCCTCAAGGAAGCTGAGGGACAGAAATTGCAGTGCTTTCTTGAGTCCCCTGAATCTCAATCCTGTTCTTTTGCCACTGTGTTAACTACATAGAGACATCCACACTTGGAAGATGTTATCTGTATTTTTAAAAAAGCAGATCTGCCTGTTTATTCTGTCACTTACTCCTGCAATAAGACATACTTTTTTTAGGAGTGTGTACTTATCAGGATGTGTATCCTCTACGATGAACAAATTTTAGGCAAATTGTTATTAAAATACAGTTTATTTGTCTTCATCTTGAAAATTGGAATAGTGATCATGTCGTAGGTGGGGTTAAGCTGTGGAGAGCAGGCTGCCGTGACAGCCCCTGTGTGGGTGGGCAGAGGTCCTCCATGCCTTGCTTTGTCACTACTGCTAGTTCTTTAAGCATGTGGGGCCACATCTTGTCGCTGCTGCCGCACCGTGGCTCATCCTGAGGTACATATTATTAGCCCAATGAGAAAGCAGAGGCAGGCTTCTGCCCTTCCCTTGGACCCTGAGTCATGCTGAAAATGTTTCAGAATATCTGTTTTGACTGTGAGTCCGTACCCCATCCCTGCGAGACATTCGGGAGGACCCTATTTTGATTTCCCTCCTGGTTAACCATTTACCTTGTGGTTTTAATACACCTGCTCCATTTTAATTCTGGCTGTCTCAAGTTTGAACTGGAAGTTCTGACAAAGCTATCAGAATGAGCACTGGCTAACAGCTGGTTCCCCTTAACTAGTTTGTGTACATAAAGTAGAAACAGAAAGTGTAAGTAGTGACATCATTTTCTCTCACTCCATGTGAAAGGCTGCCAAAGTCTTTCCAAAATTATTTTTGAGGATAATATGGATTTTTT